>JBAFTC010000007.1:964030-979729 GCA_037177435.1 Melanotaenia nigrans | reverse complement strand
GTACTGGACCATTCTTTTCAAAAGAAAGGAGATAATTTATTCCCATAAGCCGTTACAGTTTCAACGCCAATGAAATGTTTTACTAATTTATTAGGATGTACTAACTGTGATTTGTGAGGATAAATATGATATAATAAGGGATACTGTAAATATACTATGCAAAAAATCATTTTTTATTCCAAATAACAGAAAACATTAATATTTAATTAAAAACTGCATTTCCATTGGTACCCAATAACTTTGCTAAAATAACTGTTAGGTTTTTATTCTCTCAGAATAAACCATTTATAGCTACTCGCTGTGGGCCCACATACATGGCAGCTGCCATATTTGTGCCGCTATTTTTATTATGGTATCTCAGAATGGACAAAAAGCTCTATTAGTGAGAACCCTGTTAGCTTTTGATGATAGATGTTAGAGCACCATTTAGGACAATTAACGCCTTAAAAGGTTTAAAGAAGAATAAAGTACACATTTACACAGTTTTGAAGTGGTTACCTGTAGTGCAGTCATTGCTGCACCTTGGGCCACTGGATCGACTCACCAATAAAAACGTGTTCATGTTTGGAAGAATTTTGGCCACTGATGGCCACCATCCATTCACAACTGGGCCTGGCATTTGAAGTCTATGTCCATCTTTTCCACTAGATGTCAGTAATTCTTACACACCATGCCTTTAAAATCTGATATTTAGTCTTTATACCAGCTTCTAAGTTATCAATTGAGGGAAAGGAACACATTTGTTTTTGTTTTTATTGAAGATATAGATATATTCAGAGATAGCATTAGCAATGAGCTAGCTTTAGCACCAGATTTTTTTTTTTTTTTTGTTTGTTTTTTTGTGTTATCATTTTTGTGGTCTCCTCTGTCAGATGCTGGGAAACAATTGACGACAATCCTTGGTGGATCATCAAAACACCTATTTTAGTCGCCATACTTGTGAGTCACTGCACATTTTCATGTGTAACATTTCAGAGACAGCTCATCATAACGCACCATTAACCGATGTGTTACTCTCATTGCAGGTGAACTTTTTCCTCTTCATTTGTATAATCCGAATATTGCGACAGAAAATGAATTGCCCTGACATCGGAAGGAAGGAATCCAATCAGTACTCGTAGGTTTTCAATTCCAAATGTCAACAACTCTATCATAGCAAAGGTTACAGTCATGTCTTATCAGCTGAGACTGACTGAATTATTATTCTGCTGTCAAAGTTTTGTATTGAGCAATAGCTCTTGCTTAAAGCTAATACAGCTTTGACATACTTTTTTGTGGCTTTAGAAAGAAATGAGCACCAACCTTATTCTAATCTTTGATTTTCTGCTACTTTTAGGAGACTGGCTAAATCTACGCTGTTGTTGATACCTCTGTTTGGCATAAACTACATAATATTTGCCTTTATCCCTGACCACCTTCACCCACACATCAGGATGGTGTTCGATCTTGTACTTGGGTCATTTCAGGTAACATATCCCTTTACTTCACAGGCTGTGTTAGGCCTGGTACACACATAAAGATTATCGGGATGTTTTTGTCCCAGTTTTCCCCCTTTCCGACCAAGGACAGCAAAAGCCTGATTATCTTAAGTCTTATAAGATTTTCCTATAAAATTATCATTTTATCTGAGGTGTACTGAGAGTGAATAATTGGCTCTGAAATGGGTCATGGCTGACAATTGGAAGTATTAAACAACAGAACAGAATCTAGCCAATAGACCCAACACACCTGAGTCAAATTAATGAGTTACTGTGTAGAACCTGATTGGCTGTTAGAGCCACCTAATTTGACTCAGGTGTGTTGGTGCAGGGATACATGGAAAACCTGCTGGACTGTGGCCCTCGTAGGACCGGAATGAGTAGCCCTGATTTAAACCTGTTTTCTCTGAGAGAAATCCAGAGTTACCATGTAGGACTTATTTATTCTTTACACAGCAGAGGGGACTGAGATGCAATTTACTTTTTTGTTCTGTTATCTTGTTACTTGGCATCTGAAGATATAGATAAAACCTAAAGACCTAATAGGAGTGTTCATGGGACTTTACACATTTATAGTGAAGGGAAATTAATCCAGGCAGAATAATCGTGATGATATCTCGAATAATAATCGTATAATTGTGACATCATTTATTGAGACTCTTAAATCAAGGACCAGCAGGTTGAAATTTCATGACCTCCTGCACTTTATGATGAAGTAGCTGCAAAACAAAGCTGTGGTTTGTTAGCATGTGTCCAATGCAGCAGCTGTAGCGTGAGTAAGCATCCTGAGATGATCAGTGAAAACAAGGACTCATTCTCACCTTGACCCTAGCTGTTGACTTGTTTTTGAATTTTTCCTTGAAGAAGTTAAGCAGAGCAGAGTCGAAGAAAGACGGCTGCGACAACGATGTGGTTAAGACTTTTCTCATCACTTCCTCATTGTACGCCTCAAAGTTGGTCTCATATAAGAACCGACTATCGATGGGTCCAACATGGAAGGCGATTTTGGTCTGAATGGGAGAGGTGCAGCACGCATCCTGAATCCCAGAAACATAACGAACCACCTCCTCCAGCCGAGTCACGTACTTCATTAATGGCACACTGGGAGTTTTGGTTGTAGAAATATCAAATCCCACAGCGACGTCAATGTTGCAGTCTAATGGAAAAGGAGATTTTCTTTACTTCAGGCAGTCACAGAGGAATGTGGGAAAAGTTCAACTTTACCACCTACCAGAGGGATCATCATCCGGCACGTCGCCTTTGCAGAGCTCATCATAAGTCTTTTTTGCGATACTTTTAAGGCCGTCAAAGTTTTGAACATGAAAGATTCTCTCTGGGGTGCCAGTGGTCTGCAGAAGCCTTAAGATGTTGATACCTCCAATACCAATGGCAAAAATATCTATACCCATTTTCCGTAGCTCATCAGCTACATCTTCCACATCATCGTGTGAATCGCCATCTGAGATTACCAGCAGTGTCTTGGGGATGCCGCGGCGACTTCCTCTTGATTCCTTAAAGTAATCCTTTATGTGCTCCAAGGCCTTCCCGAGGTAAGTGTTTCCACCTTCATATTTCAGGTTGCGGATGCGTTCAACTACCGCCTTCGTGTTGTCGTAGTCGTTGAGATAAAACTCATGTCTAGGGTGATCACTGAACTGCGCGAGTCCGATACGCACCCACTCTGGACTGATCTCAAATTTTCCCACCACATCAGCCACGAAGTTCAATATGGTGGCATAGTTTGTTATATTTTCTGCGTTGATGCTGCTGGAATGATCCAGCAGAAAGACTATGTCTGACTTTTCACAACGGGCTGAAGAAAAAGCAGACAAAAACCACGTTAGTCATGAAAAACTGTGCTCAGAGATGTATAATGCTGTAAAGTTCCAGCAGAACAGTTTTTATGTCCAACATAAGACAGGATTAACTATTAATTTCTCTGTTTCCTGACACGTAAACAGCTTGGAGCTTGGATATGCGTCTTAACTTGGAGTGAAAAGACTAGCTGATCCAAACTGGAATCTGATATTTGGGTTAGAGATGTGACTCCATCGGGAAATTATCTGATTGTTGTGGGATAGAAGGTGCATTGGACAAAAGTCTGCACCGTATGGAAGACATTAAGCATGTGAACATCCAGCTGGTGAGACATCGTGGTTAGATCTGTGGATGTTATTACAAACTGTATCAGACTGAATCCAGTGTATCTAAATTAGATAAATACTGAAACATCTTAGAGGTGAAAGATGCAGCCTGATCAGATCAGCTCTCCCAGCAACAAGATACACAAAATATGGTTTAGTTTCTAAAGGAACGAAGAAATGAGGAATTCACTAAAAGCTAACCAGTACTTACTGATGAAAATGAAACCCAGGTTTATAAAGAAACCAATGAGTGGCTAACAAATAAAAGACCTAAGGACAGTTATATTGGATATTGAAGAGTTATTTGACTGCAGATTGGGAGATGATGTATTAATGAATCCTTGGATAATAGTTAGTTATTAAAAATATTTAAAATTGGAGAATTTCTTAAGACGTTTTGATGGATGCCAATGCAGCCACTGCCCGCCGAGATATACATAGCCTACATGTATCATGCATCATACAAAGACAGAGCACTTGTGTAATTGCAGTGACCAAACTTGAGCTAATGAGTGCGAGGGAGGGGCTGTCAGATGATGTTACACACACAATAGAACCTGTTTGTTGCTGTTGCTATGACAACAGAGCCTGCTCGTTGGCTTTGCTATGACAGAGATATTTTCTGCCTGCCGAGTCGCTCAGAAACAGACACAGTCATAGTTGTCGTTTGGTCTAGGCTAAATAAAACTTTGCATTATTCAAACTTTGCACTGCTAGCAACATATGGACAAATTTGTGAAAGTACCAAAGGGCAAATTATGATGAATTAACAAGAGAATTCCTCCACCACCATGATAGAGACTGATAACATGCAGAAAACCTCCTGCTGGAGGAGCTTCTACAAGCTGCTGAACTGTCACTCTGATTCTGACTTTTAGTTTCTGTTCAGTAAATTATGAAGCAGTGCAGTCTGTCATGATGATGCTGATTATCTGAAGTTGGAGTTACTGAAATTTAAGACCAGATGAGGAGGATTTTCATCATTTCCCAATAGTCAGAATGTTAGGATTACCTGTACTCTCTTTACATGACTTTAGATTAGTATATTTACAGGTACATATCATTTTGCTAGAGACATTTGTGTGACCAGGTTTTGCTGCCGACATGCAAAGTTAATTTTTGCTGATTTATTGGTCTACAAATATCAGTTTGCTGTTAGAATTCTCTGAGATTTTTTTCTAAAACTAAGACTTGTTTATGCCAGAACTTTTGATTCACTCTTACTTGGTTTAGTAGAGTTGCAGAAGATGGGAAAAATCTTCTCGGACAGAGTCTCTAGTTCCTTAAAGTCATCCACATAGAAAACTTTCTTTTCGTCTCCACCAGCTATGACGTTTAGCTGGCCACGGTCAGCATTCTTCACCCCGATGCTGAAGACACTAATCTGGTTACTCCGCAGTGCATCAGACGTCTCCTTCAGGTTGTAAGGGTTAGTGGCAGCTCCGTCTGTGATCACCATGAGGACCTGAGGTACTGTGTATTTCCTTCTGCCGCCGTGTTCATCATTAAAGAACTGTAAGGAGTAGTTCAAAGCCTCGCCTGTGTAGGTGTTTAAACCCCGTTTCACCAAAGAGTATATTACTTTATGAACTTGCTGCCTGGATTTAGAGTCCTTTAGTTCAAATTTGGATTCTGGTACGTCTGCGTAGAGAATGATCCCGAAGCGAGTCTGCTCCCGGCCCACCGTGGTCAGGTTCACAATCGAGTCCATAAATACTTGCATGCTTATAAACTGGTTTGGCAATATGCTTGTAGAGCTGTCCACCAGGAAGATAATATCAGCTTTTTTTGTCTTCTTACATTCTGGTGAACACATGAGAGAAAGACTGGTAACAAAAAGCTCTTTGGCTTAAAATAAAGTTTTAGAGGAATGCATTACTGTTCATTACTGAAGGTTTGTTGCTAGTCTTACCTCTTTGTGGATCACAGAGCGCCAAGCCCAGCGGGCTAGCTTCTTCTTGCAGTGCATCAAAGTCTAGCTGAATAAACGTTTGCTCAAACGTACCACTGATCTGCACCAGCTGGTGGATGATGGCCTCCATCACTCCAACTGTGTAGATCACCACTCCACTGGTCCTCAGTTCTTCAGCTGGGCCCCAGACCTCATCATTTACCCGATTGTCTGTTATTAGCACCAGCACCTGCCTCAGATCAGGACGCCCTCCACTGAATTTGTTAAAATACTTTGAGACTTCAGTGAGGGCTTTCCCAGGTTGGCTGTCCCCATTCATCTGCTCCATGTCATCAATGGCTTTCATAATTTCTTCTCTGCTGTGGTATTTGTTGAGGTCAAACTCCAGTTTCTGATTGGTGCTGAACTGCATGACACCAACTTGAACCTCATTCCGCCCAATTGGGGACTTGCTAATAACCGATTTCATGAATGTTTTCATTTTTACGAAGTCTTCCTCTGAGATGCTCTCAGAGCTGTCAGTTAAGAAGAAAATGTCGCTGCGTACATCTTTACAAACTGTGGAGACAGAAAAAAGAACAATGTTAGTCCAGTGATCCTCGTGTATTGGGGTCAGGATAATCAATTACATGATGATTGGTCCCATTTCTGACCAAACATATAACTTCAAGAGCCAAAGTGAAACTGCAGCTTCCAAAGTCACTGACAGAAAAGACCCTATTGCATTTTTTATACAGACTTATTTTTGATTCATTTCCCTACTTTTGTAGGAATTTGAATCGAAGCCGATTGAAACGGGAGAATAAATACGGACAGTTTATAATACATATGAACTTGTTGTGGTTCACTGGGTTGCAATTAGTAAAAACTACTCCCAAGAAAAACAGTGCTGCATTTCAACAGTTTGCTAAAGGTCACAAGGACCAGCCCCTGCTGGAGAAAATATTTTAGGAGGTATGAAGGACTGTGGTTGCAGCACATTGCACAAGGCACAGCACAGGAACCTTCTCCTTTCTGTGTCACACGGTGGTGGTCGTATCATAGTTTGGGCTTGGGCAATACATCCCTCGCTGAACACAGATGTCTGATCTATACCAGGGATATATAAAGGAAAAAAGTTAGGGCATTTGTTTTTAACTAAAGTTAAACAGAAGGTGGTTAAAGTTCATAACTCCCAATCCCTCCCAATGCCTCTCCTTGGCCCAATACAATTCTGTTTTCCAGACGTTTGTTGCTTGTTTTCAAATAAGGATCTAGGAGTAATTGTAATCCAGCCCTTTGCTAGGGACCTTTAGGAGTATATGATTGGTTAATGGCCCTTGCTCACTGATCATTAAAACCAGGGAGCATCGTACCAATGCAAAATGAAGAGGTGGAGTCAGGTGGTGGAATGAGTGATTTGGGATTGGTTGTTAGTAAATGTTAACTGGCGTCTTCAATCAAGCTAGTGATGTTAATCTGCAGTCTTGTGACATCATGAGGCATGGTCTCCAATTTATTAAATAAAAAATACTTTTTGGTCGCTTGATGTAATCTTGGAAGTATCCCAACAAAAAACGGTTTAATAAACAGAGAAACATGGTAATGAAACATGTCAGTGTAATAATAGATAAATTCCAGTTTTACTTTGGCTGCCATGATGCTGATACGAAACTTTGAGCCTCCAGTTTTCTCACCTGCTGCAGCACAGATTTCTGTGAAGATGTCATTATTGATGGATTTCAGGGCATCAAAGTTACTGACGTGGAATGTCTTCTTGGAATCACCAGCAATCTCATGTAACTGGGTTTCATTGTAACGCTCTACTCCAATGGCGAAGATGGTGACGCCCTGCAGCCTCAATGTTTCTGCTGGACCTTTGACTTGATCCTGGGACTCTCCATCTGTGATGACGACCAGGTACTTTGGGACTTGACGAGTTTCTGCGTCCTTCAATAAAGATTTCATGAATAGCAGTGCCCTCCCAGTGTTTGTCCCTCCTCCTTTATGTGTGATTCTCTCCACTGCTTTTTCCACGTCCTTAGAATTTGAGTAGGCCGTCAGGTTGAATTGCAGAGTAGCTGATTCATTGTATTTCACAACCCCAATACGAACATGATGCTGCCCAATATGGAAGATTTTAAGAAACCCAATAACGAATTTCTTCATGTCATTGAAGTCCAAGTCCCTAATGCTTCCTGAGTCATCTATGAGAAAGTAGATGTCTGCTTCATCTTTTTGTTCACATGCTGGAGAGGGGAAAAAACACATTTTAGACATTTCAAAGAAAGGTTAAAAATGAACATTTAAACACTGAAATGTTAGTTATATGGAGAAACTATCTCTCTACAACCAAGACTAAAGCTATTTAAATGCTGCTTTCTTAACTTGATGTTCATTTAGCATTGCTGCTTCATAAAATATCTGATGGGAGGTTTTCAGTGTAGCGAGGGCCTCTCCAGGGAGACTCCAAACAGTTTCAGGGGAGGTAAGGAAATGTGGCATATCTCACCACAAGAATGATTTAAAGGGTTGGGATGTAATTCAAGAGTTTGGTTCTAAGGGAATTGAAGACGGTCATAAAGGCATGATTCTACAGTATATGCATGTGCTGTGGTGTCTTTTTTCCTAATCTCTACCTGAAGGCTCATTCACACCAGGATAGTCGGGGGGACTCGGTTCAATTGCTACAGAATTCTGAAAAATGTCCCGTCTTTGTTTTGATTTGTTTTTCTTTCACACTGAACTTTACTGAAGTGGCCCAAACCCTCTTGGTCAGTTGGTCACTATGGCAACCAAACCGACCCCATGCCCCAGCCCCAAAACATCCTACTTCATCCTCCCCCACCAGTTCCCCAGCGAGCTCTGACCCAGTCGTCCTAGCCCGTGCGCCCACCTCCCCTCCCCCCAGGACAGAACCAAACTCCTCATCTGTCTCCAGCCTGATAACAGCCAGCATCTGATGGATCTGTGCTGGTCCAAGCTGCAGCTATGTGGGTACTCATGACTCTCCAGGATGAGCCAAGGCCGACGTGCAAGTAGTTTCCTTTATCCCTGTTTTAATAGGCAACAAAAAGACTGATAAATGTTCAGAAAAGACAGATTCACCCAGTACGTTCTATACATTTATCACATCTTGTGTTCGTCCTCATCAGCCTCAGCCTGCCCAGAACAACACCTGGACAGGTAATGTTTTAGCACGCTGAAGCTAGCTTTGCTAAATGTCACATCTTTGGCTGGAAAAACATTTTAATCAATGATTTTATTACAAAGCACAAAGTTAATGTCTAGTTTTTACCAGAAAGCTGGTCAGACAGAGAAAATGATGCTTGTTCTTATAGAAGCGACCCCTCCAGACTTCAGCTCTGTGGGTGGAGCTAGATCACATCAGAAAGGTGGAGGAGGGCTGTTTGCTGATATCTTAGAAAAACTTTGTGTCTCTCCAGATGCCCTCCCCTCTCGTGTGGAGGTCCTTGACATTTACAGACCACCTAAACACCGAGCAGCGTTTCTGATGACGTTGTGAACTGCTGTCAGGAATCTGTCCACTCTGACGGTGTCGTTATTGTTGGTGGTTCCTACATTCATGCTGAGAACCCAGAGGACGGAGGGACCAGAGGACGGTGTTCTTGATAACTTTGGTCTAACTCAGCATGTGGACCAGAGGACCCTGTCTGGATCTGGTCTCTAAAGGTCTGAATATTTCCAGGTTGTGGTGATGGACGTTGCTCTGTCTGATCATTCCTGGGTTTTCTTTGAGATGCTGTTATTGTCAACAAAAAGCCCAAACAGAGGTTATCAAGAACCGGTACACTGGTGAAAGTCCCACTGAAATGTTTCTACCAGCTTTCTCTCCACCAGCCCCCCCCCAAAAAAGCTGTCTGTATCCATTTAATACAGGCACTGCAACGGGCAGCCCCACCCTACAGCTTCTCCCTGGAGGACCCATTGCTTGCAATGTTGCCAACTTAACAACTTGTTGCTATAATTAGCAAGTTTTTAGACCTCTTTAGAAGAACTTTAAAGAAAAAAAGCGACTAGCAACCAATTTGGAGACTTGTCTGGTGTTATTGATGACTTTGAGACTGATGTTTTAAAACACTTATTGTTCACAATTCTCACGAGAAGTCGCATATTATACCGCATGCCCCTCCTCTCTTGCAGGCCCTCCGCCTCCCCCGTTCGGAGGCGCTTACAAGAGGCTCGACTTCGAGCTGCAGGAAGAGGAGACGTTGTCTTCTGCTCCATAACCAGCTTGAAAATGAACTGCACAAAGCTGCTACTGGCTGGTCAAACCCTGGCTTACAGTCAGATATAATGCCTTTTAATGTGGACGGTTTACAAAAACATTTAAAAAGCTAATCTTTTTATGCTTTTAATTAATCTAGTTTAAAAAGTAGATAAGCCTAACTAGTTATCGTTGTCTTTACTTGATTTTGTCTGAAGTATTATGAAGAAAAGGACACTTATGTAAATAAGTCCACTAACTAGTGTTAAAATGGTTTTTTAGCTCTTATTTTTTGCACCACACTGAGAACTGTCATGTCAAACACTCAGTTCAGAAGACTTACCATAAAGCCTGAGGAACATTAAATTTAGGAGCATTCTGCAATGGAGCTTCCTCTTCTTCCCGCTCCTCATCCTCTGCAGCCACATCTTCATCCTGGAGCTGCACAGTGAACATGTCATCATTGCAGGAGAACGCCATTTTGAACAGCCCATGTACTTGGAAACTAAGCATACTGTCCACAGTCTCTAGATTCTAAACCAGCAGACGTGTGGCTATTTACTCTTAAACAACAACATAAACAAAGTTTAGTCTTTGGAATGACCAAACAAAGTTTACGTATGAGCAGGGATGAGAACTCACCGTATCAAAAAGTTCCTCCAGCAGCTCGTTCACTTCCTTCTCTGAAAAACAAAACACATTCAGACTTAGGAAAACTAGTGGCCAAAGAAACCTTCAGACCAGAACACCTACTGGTGATCTGGACCGCCCGGTCAGTCCTGTAGTCCTCCAGATCCGGTTCATCCAGGTCCTCCCGGAAATTGTATTCAGGGTCATCTTCATCTTCAGCTTCATCTGAGAAAGAAGGAGCTTGTTTAGATGGATTCAATATTCAAGATTCAATATCTTTATTGTCATTATGCTAACATAATGAAACTTTGAGGAGTCTGTATACAAGATACGTGTCTATATTTCCAGAAATGAGAGAATTCCCAGCACAAGGGAAGAAGATGTATCTGATTCTGTCTGTGGTGGTTTTAATGCTCCTGTCCAGCTTTCCTGATGGAGGCGGTACAGACAGGGCATTGCCCGGGTGGGTGGGGATCAGGGTTGTAACATTCAGAGCAGGGTTCAGGGTTCTGACGTTCAGATCAAGGATCAGGGTAGGGCTGCTCGATTATGGGCAAAATGATAATCACGATTGTTTTGAGCTCTGGATTATTTAATACAATTAGAGAAAGAGAGATTCGGGGGGGCAGTCAGCATGACATTTGAAGCCTTGTCCGTGGTAATCCTTCCAACAGGTCCCAGTAGCTATAGTTTGTCTCAGACCAGCAGCTATATTCTGCCCGGTGTGATCTGGAATGAGTCTGGAGACATTTTGTGTTCACGTTGAAATCTGCGTCAATAAAATGTATTCACATAGGGACCTATGGTGCGGTTTGACCACAGGTCAGTAGCAGTGGCGAAACATTGGACTGTAGCCACGTCCTTCACACCACCCTCATCATCCAGGGCAGAGACAGTCCACTAACATGGAGTCGAGCCAGCAGTGGTGATGAGGTTCTTAAATCTGGGTTGTTCACTGTGTTAACTGAGCGCTGGTCTTTGGCGAGAATAAAAGTTCTGTTTATAACGTTTGTTATCTCTCTGTGTCTCTGGGAGCTGGTGGATTATTTACTCACAAAAATTGAACATTTTTCTATTTTCTTGTGTCGCATCGTAAGCCCCCATGTGCAAGTCTACATGACCGAGCGCAACATTTCATGTGCATGAATGTCGCCTGTCTCTTGACTGGAGGAGGGCAGCGATTTTCGCCTCATCGCCCAAGTTCCATAAAAAATGATGGAGAAGGGGCAACGTCGTCTCCAGTCCATAACTTGATAAAGTTGTGGAATTGAAGAAATTGAATAAAACCAAAGCAGCTGGAGCTGTGGGAGGAGTCGGCAGCAGAGCGCAGAAATGCAAGCTGCGCTCAATTTGTAAAGAGTAAACTGAGAAGGAGCAAATCATAACTGATTAAAATTTGGTTAATAGCCCAGCCCTAGACCACTGTTCTAACATTCAGAACGGGTTTCAGGGTTTAACGTTTAGATCAAAGATCAGGGTTCTAATGTTTAGAACAAGGTTCAGGGTTCTAACGTTTAGATCAAGGTTCAGGGTTCTAACGTTTAGAACAAGGTTCAGGGTTCTAACGTTTAGAACAAGGTTCAGGGTTCTAACGTTTAGATCAAGGTTCAGGGTTCTAACATTCATAACAGGGTTCAGGGTTTTAACATTCAGATCAAGGATCAGGGTTCTAACGTTTAGATCAAGGTTCAGGGTTCTAACGCTTAGATCAAGGATCAGGGTTTTAACATTCAGATCAAGGATCAGGGTTCTAACGTTTAGAACAGGGTTTGAAGTTGGCTCTAGTAGGTTCTAAACAAAGACGAGTTCTGACCTTCACAATTGGGTGCCATGAGACCCTGAAGCCATTTCGTCCAATGTCGGTCCTCCTCCTTGTGGGTAGAGCTTTGCTCATACATGTCAGCTGTGATATCAGGTGCCAGAAGCTCTGCCTCCAGTTGATCCAGAGGGATGTTAATCAGAGGACGTTTAGAGCGTGTGCGGTATGCTAAACAGCTGAAGCTGTCATCATTACCACCACCATCATCAGTTTTTCTGTCCAAAGACTGAAAGAAATAGCCAAGTGAGGAGAGACAGATGAGAAAGAGAGACAGGTGAGAATAGACAGGTGAAAACGGTCACAACTGCACAGGTATTCATACTTTTCTCCATTCACCATCAGTTCTCTGAAAACAAAATATTTAGGAAACTCATTGTTACAGGCTGTAAACTACAGAGTGCAACGGTGTTGATTGGAGGTCTGTCAACTAATAAGGAGAATCCGATATAAATGAGGTGGACTGGGACAGGCGGACTGGGACGTCAATATAAAGGAGATGGATTGGGACCTCAGCAAAAAGGAGGTGGATTGGGACAGGTGAATTGGGACATGTGGACTGATACGTCACTGTAAAGGAGGTGGATTTGAACAAGTGGACTGGTACGTTAATATAAAGGAGGTGGATTGGGACAGATGGAATGGTACGGCAGTCTAAAGGAGGTGGATTGGGACAGGTGGATTGGGACATGTGGACTGATACGTCAGTATAAAGGAGGTGGATTTGAACAAGTTGATTGGGACATCAGTATAAAGGAGGTGGATTGAGACAGGTGGACTGGGACGTCAGTATAAAGGAGGTGGATTTGAACAAGTGGACTGGGACGTCAGTATAAAGGAGGTGGATTGGGACAGGTGGACTGGGACGTCAGTATAAAGGAGGTGGATTGGGACAGAGGATTTGGACCTCAGTATAAAGCAGGTGGATTGGAACAAGTTGATTGGGACATCAGTATAAAGGAGGTGGATTGAGACAGGTGGACTGGGACATCAGTATAAAGGAGGTGGATTGAGACAGGTGGACTGGGACGGCAGTATAAAAGAGGTTGAGTGGGATAGGTGGACTGGGACATCAGTATAAACGAGGTGGATTGGGAACGGTGGACTGGGACGTCAGTATAAAGGAGGTGGATTGGGAACGGTGGACTGGGACATCAGTATAAACGAGGTGGACTGGGACGTCAGTATAAAGGAGGTGGATTGGGACAAGTTGATTGGGACATCAGTATAAAGGAGGTGGATTGGGAACGGTGGATTGGGACGTCAGTATAAAGGAGGTGGATTGGGAACGGTGGACTGGGACATCAGTATAAACGAGGTGGACTGGGAACGATAGATTGGGACGTTAGTATAAAGGAGGTGGATTGGGAACGGTGGACTGGGACATCAGTATAAACAAGGTGGACTGGGAACGGTAGATTGGGACGTTAGTATAAAGGAGGTGGATTGGGAACGGTGGACTGGGATATCAGTATAAACAAGGTGGACTGGGACGTCAGTATAAAGAAGGTGGATTTGGACGAAACTTAATGCTTAGAGCAGTAGTGCAGAATCATAAAATATGTACAAGTTGTTTCTAGAACCGTGATTTTAATGTTGGTTATTGACTGAACCTGTATAAAGGCAACACGTCAACATTCATTTTTCACATTGGATCATTCTCTAAGTTTATCTGTGCTCTGAGTGGGTTGTTTCACCCATGTGGTTTAAAGGGGCTAATCACCCAACCCACCATCAGATCTGAGTGGTTCATCTGGATGATGCCCCGGCTGATCGCCGGTTTAAATGGAGAGAAAACTCCGGCCACCATCGCTCAGTCACCTGGGCAGTAATTGGAGCGGACCCAGTGAGGACACTGATACAGGGAGCAGTTATCAGGCTTCTGATTGGTCAACAAGGCTTAAAAGATGGAGCTACAACACCTACCTACTGATCCTGACAAGAGTTTTAATCATGTCGATGTTGGTGTGGACGGAACAAACCAGAGGCCTGTATGATGAAGCTAGATTTGTACTCACGTGGCATCTGCGTTCGGTAGGGTCCGTGCAACTCAACGTTTAGTAAATTTGAAATATTAACAATGTGGGAGAAACATGGGTGTCTTTTTGACTCTGAGCTGGATTTTATTCCACACATCAAAAATATAACAAAACGGGATTTTACCGTCTTAAAAACATCACAGAGTCTCTCATTCGTCTCTCTTACCAGCAGCGAGGTGCTGATGCTTTTACTTCTAGTAGAAGAGATGACTGTAACGTCCTGCTCTCTGGTCTCTGACCTGCAGCGACTCCAGAACTCAGCAGCAGAGTTCTGACGAGGACCAGAGGGACCACATCACACCAGCTTGAAATGGCTGCATCGGCTCCCCGAGCATTTCAGGATGATTTTAAGCTTCTTTTACTGGTTTCTAAATGTCGTCATGAGCTTGGACCTTCTTAGTTACCAGACCTGCTTTTAGATTATGAACGCTTGCTGTCGCTGAGGTCCTCTGGTACCCGGCCTCTTAGTTGTTCCTAAAGTTAGAACCAGGACTTCTGGTGAGGCCTCGGTACACCACCTGACCTGGACTGGACCAGCCTGCCAGGGAACCTCAGGGCTGCAGAGACCGTTGATGTTTTAGCACTCAGCTGAATTTCTTTTGATTTAGATTTTTTTTTACTTATCTTATTATATCTTTTTTCCTATTTATTTAAAATACCACCCATTTATGTGGTTCTCTGTTTTACCCAAGAACACAGTCTTTACTAATTCCTTTATTTTTTATTTTTATTTTAATATTTTCCTGAACTCCTTTATCTGTATTTTTATTCTTGTGGCTCTTATCAGTTCTTAATGTTTCTAAGTTTATCTTGTTTTAACTGTTTAACTCCAGTGTTTCCTCCTGGAGATGTACATGTTGGTGGTGGATGGTGAGAGGATGAGTTTTTAGGGACAGATAAAGAAGTGAAGCCTGGTCTCTGAGAGCTGTGAAGAAGGTTTCTGTCCTTGATCTGGACTTGTTCCCGTTTAGCTCCACCAGGGCTTATCTGAGATCATGAGCTTAATAATAAAGCCCACACATGGCAGAACCAGGAATTTATGGAACCACAGCTACTTGTTGTGTCACGGTTATGATCCCTATCTCCCCACAGTAAAGAGTGATGTCCGCTCTTATTGTCCGATGAATTAATGTTGTATAATCTGACAAATTTTTAGAGTCAACAACTTTCTGCCAGCATTCATTCCTGGCTGTTGCTACGGCAACAGAGGTGCTTCTGGCCTGGATGATGTGTTTAATTCTTCATATTTGTGAAATATCTGCTTCTCCACGGTGAAGTAGCTGCTCTGCAGGGGTTCTCTGTGATTGGCCAGACGCTGCAGACTCCGCCCCTTCTATATGAATGGTAAATGGCCTGTACTTATATAACACTTTTATCCAAAGCCCTTTACATATACGTCACATTCACCCATTCACACACACATTCACACACTGATGGTGGAAGCTGCCATGCAGGGCGCTAACCACGACCCAT
>JBAFTC010000007.1:757996-776922 GCA_037177435.1 Melanotaenia nigrans | reverse complement strand
GCTGGTTCTGGATCCTGTTCACATCTGGCTTCTTCTCTGCATGATGGAGCTTTAACCTGCATTAGTGGGTTTCAGGGCGAACTGTGTTCACAGACAGTGGTTTCTGGAAGTCTTCCTGAGTCCATGTAGTGGTTTCCAGTAGAGAATCATGTCTGCTTTCAATGCAGTACTGCCTGAGGACCCAAGATCACCAGCATCCATTTTGACCTTCTGCCTTGTCCCAAGCACACAGAGATTCCTCCCTATTCTTTCAGTGTTTTCATGGTATTGTACACTGTAGATGGTGGGATCCTCAAAGTCTTCACAATTTACACAATTCCACGGTTCCACAATGTTTAGATCCAGTTTGTCTCAGATTGGTGAACCTTTGTCCATCTCTCCATGTGAGAGACTCTGCCTCTCTGAAATGCTCCTTTTATACCAGTCATGTTACTGACCTGCTGCCAGGTAACCTGGTTAGTTATCAAATGCTCCTCCAGGTGTTTCTGGTTTGTACCAGGTACTTTTCCAGCCTTTTGTTGCATCATACGGTAAAATGTCTGTGACATGCTGATTTTCCACACAGCATCCCGTCTCTTCTGGGGTTCAGGTTACTCAGTGTAAGATGTGTTGGATATAATTATAAACATGCAGAAGCTTCACAGTCCAGCTTTGAACCAGAATATTCTGGATGAAATCCTCTGTGACTGTGAGGAGTCATCGTGGCTTCTCTAACAATGTCGCTGCAGCTTAAAGGACACCACAGCATTAATGACTTAAAATGTCCACCTTTGAGCTGACTGCCATCTCTTCTATACTCATTAACGTGAATTTCATAAACGTCCGTCACACTCAGCAGGGATGGACTCACCTAATCTGCTGATAAACCTCCTGTTTTATCAATCATTAACACCTCTCTTAAATGAGTCCCTAACTAGTGGAAAATGTCCCTTCTTTCCACAGTTCTGGGGTGAAATCCACATCCTGGACTCCAGTCTTGGTTTAGGACATGTTAGACAGTTCTGCCCTCCTGATTGGCAGATTGTTCTTCAACCTGATCAACATGAACATGTTTGATGGGAACAAAACTCCAGACTGAAGAGAGCTGATACAAGCAAATGTTTCAGTCCCAGAGAACTAAAATCAAACATCTATCCTGTACAAACCCCACCAACCCCGATCCATCCACTGCAGACCTCAGCAGTTTCTGCCAGCCTCGGCCTGAGGGCCTTTCTCCTCCTCGGGTCACGCTACGCTTGTACGGTTTATTCTTCTTGTGTAAATCAAACTGACTAAACAGTTTCAGGGCAGAGAAAAAAGCATGAACTACTTCCTGATTAGTCCATTTTAAGTACAATTCCCATAAGTTCATCTGGAATTTTAATTTTTTTAGTCGAGATTTTGACGAATTGAACTGACGAGTATCTCTGATTTAAAGCTTCTTTCCTGGATAACGCAAAAGGATCTATGACCCTACATAGGCCAGCTTTTTAAAGTTTCTAGAGCTGAACTCGCATCTAAACTGTGGACAAGGTCTCACATCACAACAGTTTGGCCTTTAAAGCCCCGTTTCCACTGAGCAGTCTGGTTCAGGTCGGTGTGCTCCTGTTTCCATTATAAAAAGGGCCCATACAACCGAACCACGGTACGGTTAAGGCGGCGATACTGGCGGACAGACAAACGTCACTGCCCACGACCAAAGCCAGCGCGAAACAACGTTGCTGCTCAGTTCAGATGGACGCTGGAAAGACAGCAGGAAAAGGAAGTTCGCAACAGCCGTAGGTCTGGTCCTACGATGCGGTGTGTATCGTTCGTACCAAGAACCAAAAGCCTTTTTGTCCTCGCACTAGTATGACACCACGCTAGGCATGTGGTCTAAACCCCGCCAGTGGCTGAACTGAACCGGCTGGACCATTGTAAAACTTCCGAACCGGACCAGCCGGGACCGAACCGCTCAGTGAAAAATAGGCTTAATTTGTTCTGGAAGTAGAAGTGACTGCAGGGAATACTTCTGTAAGGTCCTGGCGGTCCTGCTGATGGATGGATTAGGAGACGAGTCATCCCAGTGTATAGCTGAGAGTCACGCACCTCTTTAGCAACCAGCCTGTACTTGGCCAGCGTTTGTGGTGAAGGCTGGTCTCCTCGGCTCAACCTGGCAATGCAGACTTCTGGGTGGTGGTGGCGGACGTAGTCGCTGACATGCCTCTGGAGGGCGCCAGCGATGCCGCTGCCCCTCAGATCAGGAGCCACTCTGCGACCCTGAAACACCACAGACTGCCCACCGTCCACCAGCAGAGCAGATTCCAGCCCCACCTGCAGGCGTAAGCACAGATACACTGAATCCACAAATATACTTTAATTATGTGTACACATGTTCATCATGGCTGTCTTTAGTATGTTGCGTTTGTTTGAAGTGCTGTTTGTGCACATCTTCAGAAACTGAAGATGTGCAATATTCCAGTAACCAGTAGGGGGCATCGCAGGGACCAGATAGACCAGATGAAAGGTCATAGCGTTTTGGTTTAGGGTCCTTACAGACCATTCACCATGCCACTGACGTAAACTCTAAATGAAACGATCACTGACCTCCTATTTCATCTCCATGTTCATTGTTTTCTTTCTATCCTACAAATTCAGTATGTCTATCTGGTCTGAGTTCTCTGGTGCCCCCTGGTGGAATTCTCCGGTAACAACCGTAGGAAACAAGCCAGGATGACGACAGCTGGAATGATAATGGAGCTGATTGGCTACGAGAATCAAAGGTTAAACTGGAAAACTATTCTCAGCCTTAAAGCTCATAAATTCAGATTGAGCATTTTGATGATGGATCCAGCTTACTGATGAAACAGAATCAGTACTGGTGAAACCGGCCTCGTATCGGTATCAGATCTGTACCAAACCTTCCAGTATTGCACCACCAAGCACAACCTTTAAGGTGGTAGAGGTTTTAAAGAGGAGGTGATCTCTGGACAGCTGAGTCTTCAGAGAGGAACATCCTGCTCTGTTCCACCATCGTAGAACCACATGGAGAACAATCTGGACTGAAACGACATCCTTGAGAGGACTATGGTGGTCCAGAAGGACCAGAACCCTGTATGACTAAAGAACCAGAATCTCTCTGAATTGGACTGGACATGGACTGCTAGGGGAGGGAAATGTGACCTTTTTGGTTGGAACAACAACTGGTCCACCAGGTTCTGGACCATCTGAAGGGGTTTCACTGAAGGTCTGTCACAGAGGTTTGGTGGTTATGAACCTTTCTGTGTAGAAATTGGGAGGCTGAATGATGTTTTAAGGTGGGGGATCCTTTCAGGGTCTGTGGTGGAGCTGGTCTTAACATTTGATACGGCATCAGTTGGCCATGAGACTAACAGGCAGGAAGCTTACCACTCTGCTCTTCATCCTGGCAATAAAGACGACCCGTCCAGGCTCCTGCAGCCAGCGGTGATAGAAAGCCGACATGTAGTCCAGCCCGTTGTAGTCCTCAGAGGTGCAGAGCTTCAGGACCTGCAGCATGAAACAGAGATTTGTCAGCACAGCCGCGTCTGAGAGTCACGATGCTGCAACAAGGCTAAAATGCTCTCATGCTGATGTCTGGTGGTAAAATGTAAAGTTTAGACCTGCTGAAAGTCCTGCTCCTCTGCCAGGCTGAACTCCAGATCACAGTCTACAGACATAGATCCTGGTCTAGTTTACAGCTGATGCAGGAGATTCTTCAGAGCTGCTGAAAGCCAGAAAACAGGCAGTTTCTGTGGCCTCCTGCAAGGATTTGGAAAGTTTCTGGTCCTGGCGACACTTCAGCCAGGAAGCTGGACTGCAGGTCGATGGATTATAAAAAAAAAAAAGAACATGAGGAGATGCGTTCAAGGTCCACAACGCTGCAACTGTCAGAGTTTTTATAATGTGAGCAATGTTTAACACAACCTGCTTCCCCCAACAGAAACTCATTCATCACAGTCTGTTTCTGACTTTTACAAATCCAGTTAACTGTGCTCAGAAATGAAGACTAACTTTACTTTCTTCCACTGACACTTTATTTTCATCTCTGGTGCTAAACAAAAGCTGAAAAAACAAAGAATATCGTTGAATGTGTAAAATGTGATGATTTTCTCACCAGAAACAAACAGACTTTACAAAGAACAATCTTCATTCTACAGGTGCCTCTGAACGCACCTCTGCAGGCTTTCCATTGGCTGCCTGCGTCCAATCAGGTTAAACTGCAACCTGCAGTAACTAAACAGTGACACCTGCTGGCCGAGTTGTGGTACTGCAGCTGGACTTAACGTTTTCGTGTCACCAATGTCCCTCTGATCTCAACTAAGCCAGCATTCAGCCAGAGTGGGATGTGGACGAAGTTTCTCCTCATCAGTCACCTAAAAATCAAGATGTCATCCCAGCTGATGAAGCTTTTTAACCCAAACCTTCACATGAAAGCTCAGAGGAACTTCTGTGAGTGGGGTGGGGTTATCAGAGGTAATATGAAACCTAAAAACAGCCCACAGACCTACAGAAACTCCAGGTTCAGACTTTAACATGTCCAGATCTTCAGCTGTAAACATCCGGTCTGATCAGTCCTCCGTGTCCCGACTCCGCCTGTATGAAGGAATAAAAACTTGTCTCCACAGCTGCGTCATGTGTTCATGCAGCGATGAAAAGAAATTCCTTTATTTTTTTGCTTTTATTAACAGAATGAAAAGTAAAGGCAGAGAACAAAGGTCTGACATTTAGACAGAAACAGAATCTCTACAGGTCGAGTTCCTGGAGCAGGAATAAACGTTCCCACCTGGAAACTTTGCCTTTCACACAGAAGTAAAGATTTCATCCCAACAGCTCAGATTCATATGAAAGAGTCACAAACAGCGGTTCCCAACCTGGGGGATGATGATGGATGAAAAACAGACACTGAACCAAACAAAGAATTTAAAAAAAGACAAGAAAAGATGGCGAGACCACTGTCCTGGTGTGGCCCAGCTGATCTGGACCCGGACAGCGGTGGGTTTACGAAGCGAGACCAGAGCGTGTCAAAACATCCGTACGTAACAGTGAAGGGAGGAAAGTGAGGTGGTCCGTCCGGAGACGCTCATCCTGTCCATCAGATCATAAAGAAGCGACCCGACTAGTGGAAATAAGAACGCTGCACGGCGGAGTGGCAGTTAGCTCTGCGGCCGTTAGCCACGCGGCCATTAGCTTCACAGTTAGCCCCGCGGCCGTTAGCCCCGCGGCCTTACAGCCGGGAGGTCACCGGCTCCCGGGAAGGGTTGGACTACACCTGAAGCTACCTTGGGTTTTTGGGGAATCAGCTCCTGGTTCTCATTGGATTAATGACATTTTCCCCAAACCTAAGAATGAGTGAGACGTTAGCATGAACCCAGTCAGAATGCCACAACCAGAACTACCCATAAGAAAAAGAAGATTTATTATTTAAGCAGAAACTTTAAAGCTTCAGTCCTGGAGATCATGCATCCACCCTGGTGTTAGGAGCCAGATTTACCGAACACGCATGTCCATGTGGTGAAAACGTAACCACAGCTCAGCGTTCGCTTAGCACGAACACTGAGGTCAGAAACAGTCACCTGGGCCTTTTCTGTAGAGCTAAGCTAACGATCAGCTAGCTGTAGCTTCATACTGACCACGTCTGATAAGCCCTTTGAGAGTCTGGGACAATAACTGGTTTAGTTCCCATGAACCATTACCAGTCCTAACAGGAAGTCCAGTCTATCTGACTACATCTCATCGGCGTGGGCCAGTTTAGTCGTGTCATGGCCGCCCTCCATTTCAGTCTGCCCGCCAACAACAGCTGAGACGATCCCTGATTGGCTCGATTCTCCACCAGCAGCTGCATTCTCCAGCTGTTTTATTGGTTCCTGGAGGGCAGCTGGATGTCCCGATTGGCCGGGCTCAGAGGACGGCGGCGAGGAGTCGGAGAGGACCGCTGGTCCATCATCTGATGTCGGCTGAGAGGAGGATGGATCCGTCAGGATGTTTCTGGAAATAACTGGAGAGAGATCAGCGTGGTGAGACCTGCTGTTCGTCTGGTTTAAACAGAAACGCTTCAGGTCGGACATGAACTTCCACCGAAGCAACTCTTTTTTCTCTTTCCCTTCACTTTCCTGTGATTATAAACAGTCTGACTTCATTTTCGGTCGTTCAGAAAACACATTTTTACTCAGATTTCTTTCTGATCATTTATCAACAAAATGTTGAGAATCGGATGAATTTTGGTTCTGATTTATGTTTCACACCCTAAAATGATGACGTTTTCTTTTCTAAACCAAATAATGACTCATTTAATGAAAAGGAAGACGATCAATAAGTGAATCTCAGTGACCCGGTTTGACTCCGACTGGCCGACCTTTCCTCTGGGACACATTAAAGCGGTTTGTTGGGGACAGGAAGCGGTGCAGAAGCTACCGACCTCCTGTTGGTCTGTGGTCGTCGTCTGCAGGCGGACGGCGGCTGAACGGGCTGAAACTCGGCAGGATGATGAGACTCAGAGACACCAGGATGATCTGAGGACACAACGTCCGACAGCTGTTAATCCCCACAGGCAGAACAGAAAGCAGCCTAACTGGACTATGATGGGCTGGAAGGGTTTCGTACCAGTAAACAGGTGCTGGTCTGAGCTCCTTTACTGACCGTCTGCTTGATGAGGGACTGAAGCTGCCTGAGCTGAGCCAGCAGAGACCTGAAAAGCCAGAAACACGACACAGTTTACTTCCTCTACAAATCAGACCAGAAAACTTTAAAAAGGTTTGGCTCTGAACCGGGAGCAAACATTCCTCCAACCAGCCCACCACTGAGCAGTAAAGTTCCTACGTGTTGTGTTTCTCCAGCTGCTCCACCGTCCGCTGCAGCTCGCTGTTCTGAGCCGAGCACGCCGCCGCCCTGCGGACACACATCCCGTCACACTTCCTGTCTTCACATAAAAACCAGGTCATGCTGCGAACAAAGGGCTCAACTTTCCAGGAAACTCATTCTTTTTAATACTTCTGGTGCGTTCCAGTTCCAGAACTCGGAATTCTGAGGACATGACAAAGTGATCTAAACGTGTAAGTTTAGAAAGGATCGCGAGATTTCAGATTTAAAGATGGCCGCACCCAGAACGTGTCGCAGTACATCGGTGGTTAAAAGTTCTGATATTTGGTGTCCGTGAGGTTTCTCCACTGATCCTCACCAGCTGCTGTTGTCATGGCGACATGTTCACACCGGGCTGGGATTTTCTACTTTCATACGCCGCTCACAGACCCGGCTGCTCTGGAGGCGGCCATTTTATCCGAGATGGAACGCCAACAACCCGGTAAAGACGTCGCAGGCAGCCGGAACGCCGGGACATTTTCACACGAAGGGGAAAACGTGACTTTTCTAAACTTTGATCCAAAAAGTCACAAATTCATGAGAAACTGCTCATTAAAACCTTTTTAATGTTGATTCTTATTTTAGTTTAATTTATTGGTTTATTTGTGTTAATCTACTATTTAAGAATTTACTTTATATTTTATTTGTTATTTATCTTATGTTTACATTTAATTGTATTTTGGCTCATTTCAGTCTTTTTCTTTTCCTTTTATATAATTGTGAATAAATTTATTGATGAGAAGCAAACATGAAGCTGAAAAATGGTAAAACGAGCTTCATGATGTCACAGCATGAAGAATAAATAACTAGAGGAATGTCCTCTCTCAGCTTCCGTAGACGGCTTCATGTCTCAGAAACCTGGACCGGATCCTGTTCTTGCTGCTGTTTTCAGGTCTGAACCGGACTCCATCCATCACCTGCTCTCCAGCCCGTCGATGTACTCCTTCCTCCTCCGCCGGCTGTCCTGAGCCGACTGCTTGTTGCGGATTTTCCTCCGAACCTTCTTCAGGATTCGTTCCTCGGCCTGCAGGAGAGAACTGGTTCAGAACCAGCAGCAGCTTCTATCTACTGGTCTTCAGATGGTCTGAGTCTGACCTTCGTCAGAGGAAGGTTGCTGGGAAGACAGACGCCCTCCTCCGTCAGGAGCTTCTGCTCCTCCTCCGTCAGATGAAGCTCTGGGTACAGCTGCAGGAGGAGAGGAAGGAGGACGAGGATGATATCAAGAGGAAAAAGAAGACAAAAGATGAGTAGAATAATAAAAAGATCAGAAGGAGGAATGCAGGGATGAAGAGGAGAAGAAGGTGAACATGTAGAAAGACAAGAAGAAGAAATATGAGGATGAGAAAAAGGAGGGAGAAGAAGATGTGGATGAATAAGACATAGGACGAGAAGAAGGAAAAGAAGTCAGAAAAACAGGAGAAGAAGAAGATGTGGTCATCCTGACGCACAGACTTCCTGTCTCACCAGGTTTGGGTGGTCCGGGTCGGCGGCGGTCAGGTCACCATCAGGTCCTGAAACCGCCGGCAGCTCGTTAACGATGCAGGCGTCTGGCAGCAGCACCTGAGAGCTCCACTCACCTGGAGGCGGACGAGGCGTTCAGGTGTAATCTGACAGCAAGATTTTACTCTGGTTCTGGTTCTGAACCGGTTCCTGGCAAAACCGGACTCACCCAGCTCGATGGAGACCACATTCTCATGTCCGGGTTCGGTCTTAGCTCTGTCCAGTCTGCTGATGTCATAAACCACCTGGTAGATGGTCGCCGAAGCAGGCTGGCTTGTCGCTGCAACGATGGGTGTCACCATGGCGACGGGACTCTGGACAACAGCTTCCTCGGACATGCCGCTGTCGCTCTCGGAGGAGGGGTCGGCTGGCGGTCCGCAGTCAAACACCTGGTTTGGATCAACGCCGTGAAGGACGTCTTCTGATTCGCTGTCGTTGAGCGTCTGTGGAGTTAGGTGATCACATGTTAGCAACAACACAACAAAAACCCACCGGCTCCGCCCCGTAGTTTCAGAGGACATGCATGCCACTACCCGAAGAACACAAACTACTTCATACCCGCTGGTTTCTACAGGTTTACACGTGGAGCCCCACGCCGCCATGTTGGCCCCCCTTGTTCAGCATCGACATGCTTCCGCTAGCTCACATCACGGAAACAAACCAACTTTGGTTTCATGGTTATGCTGATGACACTCAGCTCTACATTACTGTCTCACCAGGGGACTCTGGTCCCACACAAGCTTCAGTTTGTGTCTGGGTCAGAAGTTTCTTCAAATAAATGAATATAAATCTGAAATGATTGTGTTTGGACTCAAAGATTAGTCTCTGTGTTAGAGTTTCTAACATTCTGCAGGGCCGGAAGGTCTGGATTTGGATTTGCTGTTTATTTGCTTGCAGCCATGAATATCAGTGAGTTTGTGTCAGTTTTCCAAGAAACAAGCAGATTAAAGAAAAATCTAATCATGTGTCCAAGGTTTCAGAGAACTGCTTTGACCTCGTTCCAGAAACTTTTGGACTACAGACCATGTTTATTTTCATCGTCTGCAATATTGAGTTTAGTATTTTTAGAGCCATAAATATTTATATTATCCCTGAATTTTTTATCCGGGTCGGGTCTTTATTTCCCACATAAATAAGCTCCAGACTTGTAAATAATAATAAAATCTTATAAATCCAACATTTTTTTTATATCTTCCAGAAAGACGGGATTCCTTCTCTGGCCCATAATCTGGATTTATAGTCTAGTAATGCTGGACCACCAAAATCTAGTCGTTTTCTGTCCACTTCCAAGGAAAGGGTTTTGGTTGTGGAACTGGGAATCTTTGGGAAGCCGGTCCAGATAAAAATAACTCAAGGTCTTCCTGGATTAAAGCAGCACATAAGAGGCCGGATCTGTGCTGAGCTGGGAGTCCAGTCAGTTTGTTGGTCCACAAAGTTTCATTCCACACGTTTCAGATCTCCTCAAATATAATCTGACACGACCAGGACATAAAAAAACAGTTCATATCTTTCAGCCAATCACCTGTCAGTAACCATACCATCAGTGGCTCAGGTGACTCGTCATGTGACCCGCTCCCCACCCTCCTCTGTACTCACACAGTCGGGGTCTTCCACCCAGTCCTGCAGGGGTTTCTCAGTGTCGTTCAGGATGAGTTCGGAGCAGGAAAACGGAGCGTGGAGCTGCCAGCTTCCTGCCGCCACGTCTCCCAGGAACAGCTCGCCACTCTCTGCATCCATCCCCTGTAACGGCAGCGATCAGGTTAGTTTAGCTCTGATTGGCAGCAGTGGTTGCCATGGTGACGGTAAATGCAGGATCCTGTCTGACTGACTCCCAAAGAAGAAACTGACTCGCAAATCGACCAATCACAAGGGAGCACTTCTGTGTAACTGCGCTGCGTAGCAGGTCGAGTCAGGAAGAGGTGACGTAGGCGGAGCTAAAGGTGACGACACCGTGACCAGCCACCCGCAGACGTATGAATCCAGCTTCGCAGATGAGGTTCTGGTTCCAGGTGGTGCTGGACTCCTTCGTACAACGGAGGGATTTTTACTTTCATTTGTTACATAAAAAAATGATCCATTAACTGAAAACATGACACATTTACTTTTCTTAACAGATTTTACACCAAAAACAAATATATTTCCCTAAATTAATGAATCACCTGAATATTTAAAAAAAAAATGAATTTATTAGCTAAAAATATTATAAATTATTATTATTATTAAAATTCATTTCTAGAACTTTTATATTTGTTGAAAACATTAGTGAATAATTTATTAGGTAAAAATATTTAATTTGCTACTTAAAAACAATCAGAATTATTTTTAATTTCTTTATAACCTGAAGACATTTTTTATTTTATTTTAATACTACAAACATTTATGTTAATTAAACAAATGTTTCCCTGTTTGGCCAAACCAGCTTCAAACTACCATCAATAATAAAAAGCAAACACCAGAAGATCCCCGAATATCAGGAGTTTCTAGTGTGGAGGTTAAAATGAGAAATCTGGAGCTTCATGCAGACGACCCAAGACAACCCGAGACGACCCCAGATGACCCCAGACGACCCTAGACGACCCCAGACAACCCGAGACGACCCCAGATGACCCCAGACGACCCTAGACGACCCCAGACAACCCCAGACGACCCGAGACAACCCCAGACAACCCCAGACGACCCGAGACGACCCGAGACAACCCCAGACAACCCCAGACGACACGAGACGACCCGAGACGACCCCAGATGACCCCAGACGACCCCAGACGACCCCAGACGACCCCAGATGACCCCAGACGACCCCAGACGACCCGAGACGACCCCAGACGACCCGAGACGACCCGAGACAACCCCAGACAACCCCAGACGACCCGAGACGACCCGTGACGACCCCAGATGACCCCAGATGACCCTAGACGACCCTAGACGACCCGAGACAACCCCAGATGACCCCAGACGACCCCAGACGACCCCAGATGACCCCAGACGACCCTAGACGACCCCAGACGACCCGAGACGACCCGAGACGACCCCAGATGACCCCAGACGACCCCAGACGACCCTAGACGACCCCAGACGACCCCAGACGACCCCAGATGACCCCATGCTGGAACTGGACCCATCACGTCACCATCTGAATTATAATCTGGATTCTTTCCCTGATAACATCTTATCTAACAATCACTCTGATTGGCTGATAACTTCTGGAATCTTCCAGAAACTTATTTATAGCTCAGTTTCGAATAAATCTGATTACAGGGAACCTGATTATAACAATACCTTCAGATGAAGATGAGGATGATGATGAGCAACGTGATGGTAACACCAGAGAATCAACACAAAGCACACGGATCAGGAGGCGGAGCTGCAGGAGGACATCCTGGTAGACACACCCGCAAAAAACACACATAAAACACACACACACACACACACACACACACACACACACACACAGCACTGGCCTGATCAGAAACATGGCCAACATGTTCTCAGCTCCCATCAGATCAATACACCACCAGGTACGAGTCAGAAATGAAAACACACGTCAACATTTACACCAATCACAGCGGGCGGGTCTCTCAGGGGGCGGGGCTTAAACATCACCTCTGACATGAATCAGACGTCTGGATCAGAAGAACGAAGAAGAAACTGGTTCTGGTTCTGGATCTGATTTCAGACTAAACCAGGGTGTGATGAAGGAGACGTGAAAACTGGGTCCTGGAGGGTCCTGGAGGGTCACAAGCACCTGACTGAGCATCAGATCTGACAGTCTGGAAACTCAACTGCAGCGATGAAGAGACGTGATCTGGTCCTGGACCTGAAGCCAGGACTTAAAAGTCCAGTTTAGTTTTAAACCAGAAGCAGATAAAAGCACCGGAAGGAGGATGCTGGTCTGGAAAGACTCCAGATGAAACGTTCCGCATCTCGTCTTTTACTGATGATCCTGGTCTGGATCAGACCAGTTCACCAGCACTGGTTGCCATGGTAACGCTGCCGGACAGTTATCCTGGTCTGGATCAGACCAGTTGCCATGGTAACGCCGTCGGGACTCACTTCAGCCACGGTCACGGACCAGAACTCTGATGATCCAGATTTATAGAAATAAGCCAGACTTCAATCACCCCCTTCCTTCCTGGACCACTTTAGATCATCACAGCAAAGTCAGAGATGATTCTGGTCCTGGTTCCGGCTGAACCACCACGAACACTAAAGAATCTTTCTAACAAGTAAAACCTCCAGAACTTTCCTGGAATCAGAGTTGTGTTTCTTCTTTGGGGTGAAGCAGAATATTTCTATTGATCCGGATTAATCAATAAATAAAACAACATTTTTTTCTGCCTGGAATCCACAAACTTTCCAAAACTTTCCAGGCCCCTGCCCCGCTGTCTGAAGGAGGCCTGATCCTGGTTCACCCGGATCCACGGGTTCGTATACTCACCGCTCAGAGTCCGACTCCTTCTCTGGACCTGCTTCCGGTCCGGTTCTTCAGCCCGGAACGCTGTCTAACAACAAGTCCACCACGCTGCTGGGTCAGAGCAAGTCCAGCTGGACAGAAACGCTTCCTCCTCTTCCTCCTCCTCCTCTTCCTCTCCTCCGGTGGACGGCAGCTTACGGCGTCACGTGCAGGTGTGCCGCCACCTGCAGGAGGGGAGACTTCCGGTGAGACAAAAACAAAAGTCCGTAAAAGTACGGAGTCCGGGAAGGGCCGAATGAGAATCAACTTACATTTATCGGCAGGTTTAATTATTTTCTGTTAGGATTCATTTCCCGCCTAAAACAACAACTTCTTTCTTATCTAAAAATATGATTTTTAAATTCAGTCTGAAAACTTTTTATTTTAACACCAGAAAACAGACGTTTTCCTAAAATCACTTCATAACCTGAAATATTCATTTAAAACTGATTTAAATTGATTTATTACATTTTAAATGTATTTCTAAAATATTTTATTGCTTAAAAATCTAATTTTTAAAAGGAATTCATTACATAAAACATAATACAGATATTTTTAATGACTTATCTTGTGAATACATAAGTAATTATTAACATTCAAAGTTAAGAATTATAAAACTGCTCTAAAATGTTATAACTGAAAACCTGACAGCATTTTAAAATCCCTCCTGTCTGATGCTCACTAACATCAGCTGGTGGTGGATTTAAAGTCAAAGCTTCTGTATTTGATCTGATTTATGGTTTAACGTAAAGTTTGACTTCCTGCCACACACAAACTCATTTAATGTCAAACACAGGAAACGTGGGCCGGAAATCTTTTGTTATTCTTTGGGACGTCCAGAGTCTCAGGCCTCAGCATGGATCAGAGAACCGGAACCAGGGACCCCTTTGCACCCTTGGGTTACAGGACGACCCCTCTACCCACTGAGCCATGCCGCCCCTGATGATGATGATGATGACTCCACTGCCACCAGTGATGAAGATATTTATACACCGGATCTACTGTGGCATTGATGGATCATTAGAAGTTTGATTTCCTGCAGCATGGAGCTTTAACTTGGAGTTTGGAGGTGGAACTTCCAGATTTCATGAAAACGCTGGAACTTCCTCCTCTGATGCGGAAAGGACCTTTACAGAGTAGCTCTGCAGCCTCTGGCAGAGTTAATCTGTCAATAAGAAGTTAAACATCATCTGAAGGTCGGCCTGGATGTGGAAAGTTGTAGTTACTAACAGTGACCACTGGAGGGCGGTGATGAAAACAACATGACCAGGAAACCGTAATAAACCCAGAAATACCCTGTAAACCACTTCCATCTTCTCCAAGGTCTCCCCCAACGACGGCTGCTCCGGCGTCGTCTTCATCACGTCCATGATCTCCCCCAGCACAGGGAGAGAGATTTCTGCAGGCCTGAGGCCTTGTGGTCCACATGTAAACATGCGGGAGTGGCAGATAGTACAATCCTTGTAGTTAATGCTATTAGAAATCTTTGTATGTTCACTGTATGATGATCATACTAATACTGATGAATCAGGCTATGAAAGGTTAAGATGCAATCAAACAAAACATTATCAGCGTGGAACTGAAAATTGTAACATAATGGAAGTTTTTACAGTCCAGGATCTGGAGAAACAGGGAGCCTTCAGTGTAAAAACACTTTTAATAAGGATCAGCAGCATTAAAACAGCTGACTGAAATTAAAGTAGCTTTAAATGCCCCTAAAACAAAATAAATTAAAAATACTTTTCAATGACCATAATAAAAATACAGCTGTGCAAAATGCAAAAGAAAAGATGTTTTTAACTAATAATAATAATAACATATATAATAATATTAAAATAATTATAATTTTTAATTAATAAGCTAATCTCCATATAAACGATATTCCCTCCTTCTGTATTGCGTCTGATAAAGTCTCGGTATTTTTTAAAATCGCGATATATTGCCCAGCCCTAATCAAGGCTGACCACAACTGGCACAAAGTTCAAGTAAGCCTGTGTCTGTAACCATAGCAACAGCTGGAGGGGATGTCAGAGATGAGCAGAGGGTTTAAAAGAGATTGAAATGACTTTTCCTTCGAGCCCTGGAAGAGTAATCCATCTATGTGGATCGATGGAGGATTCAGTTAAAGCTGGACTTTTACGCCCAAAACATCTTTAGACTTAAAATCAGACTTTTGAGTCTCTCTGGCTGAGTGTGTCGAGATGGAATATCCTGCCTTGTGGAATCAAGTTATTTGGAGTGCTTTTTACCCTGGATAAGGATTTGGATCTTACTGTGGATCTTAAGGGATTACTTTTCATGACTTTAAAGACTGTGGATATTTCTAAAAACAACAGATTAAATGACAGTTTTGGCCAGAATGCTCTCTAAACCTTCTTCTCAACCTTCTGGATTTACACAGCTTCGTCCTCGGTGATTAGGAGTGGATAAATCAGAGTTTCGTGATTTTTATTCAGAATAAATGAACAATAACAAAAAGAGTTCTGATTTTTATGGTTTATATCCTCTGCATGCAGAGGTGCTGACATCTGGGCCAGATGTAGAACAGACTGTTGAGAAGCTTCGTTGTTCCAGAGTTGGTAATGACTTGTTTTTCTATTTAAAGCCGTCTGAGCAGCAAGTCGAGGCCTCACAGTAAAGTTCACCGTGATAGACATTTAAAGATGGCCGAAGACGCTCTAGTTCGAGCAACATGCCTGACAAACAAAACTTAAAATACTTAAAAAACAAAGAAGCAAGCTTGTGGATCCAAGTGCAAAAACGTGTATCTGCATTTTAAGAGATCAAGATATCTTCCAAGGTAAAAAGGGAGAGTTAATAATGGCCAAACGTTCGCAAAAACAACGAGGAGAATTGGCAGATACTGCCCCAGTGAAAGAAATTTGTTTGGAGGACAGTGCAAGTGGCGACGCGACAGCAGAAATATTGAGGGAACTTAAGCAATTCCGCACTGAAACTGCTGGAAATTTCGGTGTGCTAAGAAAAGAGGTGAGCGACATAAAGCAAAACCTTGATCAATTAAAAAGAAGGATGGATGACGCCGAAAAAAGGATTGCGCAGAATGAGGAACGCGAAATGGATCTGACTAAAGTTCTTTTCCAATTAATGCGGAAACAAAAACACCTTGAGGAGAAATGTGAGAATTTGGAAGGTCGCTCAAGGAGAAATAATTTGAGGATTTATTCAGTACCAGAAAAAACAGAAGGAAGCAATATGATTGGGTTTATTGAAAAAGTTATTCGTGAGCAATTAAACATCCGGGAGGAGATTTGCATTGAGAGGGCGCACCGCGCTGCGTCAGGTGGCTCCACGGCGCGCATGGATCACACTAGATCCATCATTGTTGGGTTCCGCAGTTATAAGGAAAAACAACAAGTGCTTCAAGCGGCATGGTCACAAAAGGCGATTCTTATTAATGATCACAGGATTTATTTTGATGAGGATTACACGACTGAAGTGTTCAAGGAGCGTGCTCGGTACAGGAATGCGCGGAAACAGCTAAAGGAGAGGAAGATCAAATGTCGCATACTGTATCCCGCAAAACTCAAGTTGTTCTTGCAAGATGGAAAGACCAAGACTTTTGACAATCCACGAGAAGCAGCTGAGGGTCTAAAGGACTTTGGTGTACTAATGGAAGTCCCAAAGAAAGAGCCGGATTGGGAGTCAGCTCTGCAGGCCGCAGGCTGGCATTCTCCTCGCAGCAAGGGCGGACACGCCCCCGCTTCAGAAATAACAACGAGCGTTGAAACTCTTCGCATCTCCTTGGACAGCTATGGAAAAGAACAGAAGGACCAGGGTATGTGGAAATAACTCTGACATGGCCTGAGGGCCTAAATAAGCATTAATTTGCGCAATGACTGAGGAGTATGACCAAAATTTTTTGCAAGCAGATAGATTAGAAGGTCGTGTTTTCAATTATGAGCATGAACTGGATTCTGAGATGAACTTGTATGAAAATATTAAAGACACGTGTAAATATTATACAGATGCAGACTTCAGTGTTGATATTCAAACAGATGGATTATTTACTTTAATTCACTTCAATTGTCGAAGTTTGTATTCAAATTTTAGTAAAATCTATGATTATTTGGGAACATTTAAAGATAGATTTACTGTTATAGCTCTATCTGAGACTTGGTTAACAGATGATAAAGGGGCTGATTTTTATGTTGAGGGTTACGAGTTGTTTTATGTTAATAGGCTCAGTAAGAGGGGAGGGGGCGTTGCTTTATTTGTTTGTAATGATCTGAAATGCAGGACAATAGAGGCTATGACTGCTGTAGTGGAGGATGTAATGGAATGTGTAACTGTTGAGATTGAAATGAAGAAACAAAAAAATATTGTTGTGACTTGTGTATATAGAACTCCGGGGTCCAGTATAATATCATTTATTGAGACGTTAGGGCAATTATTAGGTGAGAGAAATGACAATAAAATATCTATAATTTGTGGTGACTTCAACATAAACCTTTTGAATGTAAGTAATCATTCTAGTAGTTCAGATTTCTTAGATTTAATGTACAGTAGAGGACTTTATCCAATGATTACTCAGCCAAGTCGAATAACTACGAATTGTGCTACATTAATTGATAATATTTTTGTTACTGTACTGGGAGGCACTGTTAAAAGTGGTCTTTTGATAAATGACACAACTGATCATTTACCAATATTTCTTACTTATTGTTGTGAGGTAAAAACAAATAAAGAAATGGGGAAAAAGGTTGTAAGATTGAGAAATGAGGAAAGAATAAATGCATTTAAGAATGATCTTATCAAAGAAAATTGGAACAGTGTTTACAGCACAAGTGATGTAAATAAGGCCTATGAATGTTTTTTACAAAAATATCTATGGTTATATAATAAAAATTGCCCAAAAAAGATATGGGAGGATAATGATAATGCAAGATGCAACAATAAACCCTGGATCACAAAAGGAATATTAAAATCTTGTAAGAAGAAGAATAAACTTTACAGGGATTTTGTAAAATACCGGACAGAAAATACAGAAAAGCGATATAAGGCCTATAAAAATAAGTTGACAACTATAATGAGATATGCAAAGAAAGATTATTATACCAAAATGTTAATGGAAAATAAGAATAATATTAAAGGAATGTGGAAAGTGTTAAGGAATGTTATAGGTAGTAAAATGGTTTGTAGTCATCCTGCCTATTTAATTAATGAGCAGAATCAAGAAATAAGTGTTGCACAAATAGCAGATGAATTTAATTCATTTTTTGTTAATGTTGGCCCAAATCTTGCCAAAACGATATCACCACATAATGATAATGAAAAGGAAAGTTTGAAATGTGAAAGCAAAGTCATGCAATCATTATACCTTGGTAGGGTAAGTGAGAATGAAATTATTTCTGTTGTATCCAAATTACAAAGTAAACGTTCATGTGACAGTGATGGCTTAGATATGTTTATTGTTAAAGAGAGTGTACACTGCATTAGCAGACCATTAGTATATATATTTAATTTGTCCTTCAATACTGGTGTCTTTCCAGAAAAAATGAAGGTGGCTAAAATTATTCCACTTTTTAAATCAGGCAACAGGCAAAGCATCACAAATTATAGACCTATATCTTTACTTTCGCAGTTTTCAAAAATTTTGGAGAAGCTTTTTGTTAAAAAGTTGGACGCTTTTATTGAAAAACATTCTTTGATATATGACAATCAGTTTGGTTTTCGTAGTAATCGTTCAACAGCTTTGGCAATAATGAAAATTACAGAGGACATAACCACAGAACTGGACAACAAAAATCACACAGTGGGAGTTTTCATTGACCTTAAAAAGGCTTTCGACACTTTGGACCATCGTATACTGATTTCCAAATTACAGTCATATGGAATTAGAGGTATAGTGTTAAACTGGGTTATTAGTTATTTAGAAAACAGACAACAATATGTGGAGTATCTTGACCATAAATCTATGGTGAAAACAATTCTCTGTGGAGTCCCTCAAGGCTCTGTGCTTGGACCTAAACTTTTTACGTTATATATTAATGACCTCTGTGATGTATCAAAAATTTTACGTTTTATTCTCTTCGCAGATGATACAAATTTTTTTGTGTCAGGAAAGAACTTAAAACTACTAATGAAAATAATAGAACAAGAAATGGTACTACTTCAGAAATGG
>JBAFTC010000007.1:714444-730789 GCA_037177435.1 Melanotaenia nigrans | reverse complement strand
AGTTTCTGGTCTGCATGAAAGTTTATTATTGTTATTATTATTATTATTATTATTATTATTATTATTATTATTATTTCTTTACTGTTTTGCCCATGCTGCTTTACAGATCAGTTCAAACTTCAGCAGCATCATTGCAGAGAAGCTGAGATACAACACGTTTCCAGATACTGGCAAGCGTAAACCACAAGTCAACCAGAAGGATAACTTTTGGCTTGTCACAGCAAGGTCACAGAGCTCCATCAACAACTGGTTCACAGACTTAGCTGGGACCAAACCACTAACGCAGCTGGCTAAAAAGGTGAGAAAACTGGTCTCTCTCTTTTTTTGTAAGAATAACTAAATGATGTCTTCCTTTTAGAGGTGGAACTGCTCAGGTAAATAAAGTAGAATAATAAGTTATTTGCTTTTATGTTAATAAAACTATGAGAAAACGGTGTTTTTCACCATCTGTATTGTGTATGGTTGAATTAATATTGCTTATTAAACTTTTTCAACATTTCTTAAAAAGCTGTTATTCCGCTGTTTGCAACGTCTGAATTTATTTGGCTATATACCATATTACACTGTCAGTGCTAGCAGATACCATCATGTTTTTGTTGACTCACTCATTCAAAATAGTTGGCCAGCTGCTGAGATGGACCTGCAGCTACAACTTCTACTTCAAGTTGGTGAACTGGCTGCGGTAAAGAGTATGAAGATGACTTTTCAGATTTATGATGTTGGGACTGCTGACTGCCATCTTTCTGCTACCTGTCAGTCAATTGGCTTCATTTTGTACTCATTACATCTTAAATGAGCTTGGACCAGGAAAGGCAGCAGCATTTGTATAAAAAGCTGTGTTAGGCGACAGGTTTCTGAGCCCATGCTGGGATTTCTGCTATGCAACCGTTCGTTTTTGACCCACGTTTTCCTGCCACGCACCTGCAAACAGCTTATCCTAATGTGTTCATGGCCATTAATTAAAAATCTGCGTGTTGGTTTTGTGAATCTTAAAAAAAAAAAAAACGCCATTGAAATGGCCATGATGACAGGTTGGTTCCTAAACTAAACAGAAATCTTATGGATAATTTTACTGTGATGCTTAAAAGTACAAGAACAATAAAAAAAAACTAATGTTCTTTTTAAATACCCTTTTAGAAGTGACTATTCTCATGCCTCTGGGTTAATCAGACTTGGTTGTTGGCTCTGATGAATTAACCCAAAACACAATAATTTGTTTTTGTAAGACTTTATTGCTAGGAACTTGCTTTTTTGATACAAGAAAATGTATTATTTTTAGATTGATTGTGCTGTTATTATTTACTTTCAGCTAATCAGTGTTATAATAAACCAGCTCACAAATGGCAGCCAAGAGATTGATTTTTCAATAAAGTTTCCATTTCATAAATTTCAGTTTCTTTACCAGTTTAAAAATGCATTGTAATTTCTTATGTATTTTGTTTTAATCCTGCTTCCACATTCACTGTGAAAACATAATACATTGCTTGCTCTTTATTTTTAACTTGCTTTATTAATGACTCATTGAATAACTTTTAACAGTTTGATAAAGTAGATTGATGCTTTAAGTTTTTAGGTGCATTCATTTTCCAAATAGATCAAGCAATTTAAAATATAAACGCCTAGTTTAAATGGTTAATTTCGTGGTTTTAATTCTATAGTTATGTTAAATATTAGCACTAATACCACTACTATCAGATTTTTGGAAAATTATTACTGTATTTTGCTTGAAAAAATATATAACTGACCTACATGATATGTTTTTGCCTCAGGTACCAATATTTAGCAAAAAGGAGGAAGTTTTTGGATATTTGGCCAAGTACCTTGTCCCTGTGATGCGTTCAGCATGGATGATCAAGATGACCTGTGCATATCATGCAGCCATCACAGAAACGAAAGTCAAGAAGAGACATGTAATTGATCCTTGTATAGGTAAGTTAATTATCTTATCTGTCATTATTTTGTGCTGTTAGTACCTAGGTCAGATAGAGGATTTGTTGTCTGTTTTGGTGTTTTGTTTTTTTTTTCAGTTAACAATCTTTATTTAATTTTCAACCAAATTAACAACATAAAGAGCACCTTTGTACATTACACAGCCACATAGAATAGGGAAAAGTGAGCATAAATTTTATACAGACTATTTGTACAATGACAACCCAAAATCAGGTTTCTTACAAAAGGCTACAGGCTAAGAATGTCGTCTATTACAGAGCTCTGAGGAGCCTCTAACTGGCTTTAGAGATAAGGCCAAACTTTTAAATATCTGAGAAGTGCGTTCCTGGAATGTCGAATTTATTTAAGAGCTGATCAAAATAAGGAAAGTTATCAAGTGAATAAATCCTTAAATACTTTATACCCAGAAGCTGCCAGTCTTTAAAAGCCTGATTCAAAGATGAAAGAAAGAAGAGATAGTCAGGTAAAATAGGACTTTGACGGAAAAAACTAAAATGTTCAAAACATTTTCTGAACTGAGTCCACGCTGAGGGATTGTTGGACCACTGGGTTAGTTATTGGGTGGGGTATTGAGAGGGTGTGAGGCGTCTAACAAGGCTTCCAAAGGGATGCTTTGAGCTGAAATGACCTTCGAGACCTTAGACAACCAAGATATACATCTGCCCTGTCAATCATTAGCCCAGTACAACAAAGGTTGGATGTACAGACAAAAATTGGGTAACACTTGTATCAGGTATAAGGTGGACTGTATGAAAAGGGGATGTTGTGGATGTTGTTGTCCCTGGGGTGTCGGTCAGAACACAAGGAGAGGCGATTCATGCAGGTACATCCAGTTCTAGATTTACCCTTTATTCAGGTTTGGCACAGCACAGCACAATGGGCACCAATACTAATTACAGCCACTTGTTCTTCTATGACTTTGAATGTGTGGTTCTGTAATACAAATAAAGGTAATATTTACATTAATTACAATACAAATGTACATTCTGAACTCTGATCCTGTGACTAAATACAAGTAAACATGTTTCCAGCTGGGTATTAGGCTGCCTCTCAATCTAACTTCACTTGGTGCTGGAACACAGCACAACGCTGCCATCTAGCGGCCGCCGGGAATATCGCCTCTTAAGCCGTGACGCAGCACAATCTCCCGTTTGTACAAGCGGAAAATTAACCAATAAAGTCCTACGTCTCTTTCGGGTGCAAAGACGCACCAAACTCAAACCTACTTGAACTAAGCAATATTACAACTACCGTTCGGCGTGATACAGGGGTCAAACAAAGGCGCACGTACAACAGACAGTCTTATTTTCACAGAACAATGTAAGGAATAGGAAGGTAAAAATGCAAAACGGCAATGTCGATTATTGTAATCATTCCTAACTACTGTTTGAACACAATATATGGTTTGAACAATGGTAACTAATATTAATTGTCATAAGCTGAATATTCCACCGTTGAACTGTATAACTTACTTTATTCAGCTACGCACACGAGTTTCTGGCTCGCTGCAGGATATAATCCGCTCACCATCTGGAATGTTCTTGTTTGCGCCTGCGCGCAGGAGCGGTCTTTCTAACAAGGCCGCCCCCAAATTTGTGACCAAATTTGTCCCTTAGAAAGGCCGCTCTAAGGCCCAGTCTAGTCGTCCTTTGGGTCTTGGATCTCTGGCAGCACAATCAGCCGGGTGATAGGTCTGGAGTAGACTCGACCCTTTATCTCGACCTCAGTAGTCCTGACTCGTCCGTCTGCGCCTGGGAACACCTTGGTTACTTTGCCTATCTGCCACATTGACCGTGGTAGCTGGGTGTCGGCCAGCATCACCGTCATACCCACTTGAATGTCTGGGGCCTTCTCCTGCCACTTCCCTCTGGTCTGTAACCCGAGGAGATAATACTTGACGAATGCTGCCCAAAATCTATCGGCTAGCACCTGTGAGTGTCTCCATCTGCGTTTGCTCAGCAGCTCAGATTCAGGATATACAACTTGGGGTAGGGAACCATCCGGCCGCCCCATCAACAGGCAATTTGGTGTGACTGGGTCTGGATCTGCTAGGTCTGCAGAAACATATCCAAGGGGCTTTGAATTCAGTATGGCTTCAATCTCGGTGAGCACAGTCCTGAGGACTTCTTCAGTGGGTGTCTCTGATCCCAACGTAGAGTAGAGGGCTGTCTTAACTGAGCGGATCTCCCGTTCCCATGCTCCACCAAAATGGGGAGCATAAGGAGGATTGTAATGGAGATGGATCTGTTGTCTGGCCAGAAGTTGTTGTAGGTCGGGACTGAGGCGATTGTAGGCATCCTTGAGTTCAGTTTCTCCGCCACGGAAATTCGTGCCTTGATCCGAATACAGTTCTGCTGGCTGGCCCCGGCGAGCGATGAATCTTCTAAGAGCCATCAGGAAGGCATCACTGTCAATCGATGTCAGAATCTCTAGATGCACAGCTCTAGTTGTTAGGCATTTAAAGAGTAGACCCCACCTCTTTTCATTTCGGCGCCCCACCTTAGTCAGGAACGGGCCGAAGCAGTCCATACCAGCGGAATGGAATGCTGGTTTGAACAACCGTAGTCGTGGTGGTGGAAGGTCCATCATTTTCTGAAAGGCTGGCTTAGCTCGCCATTTGCAGCATTCCAAGCAAGTTCGCTGGTGTTTGCGTACTGCTTCCCTACCTCTAAGGATCCAGAACTTCCGGCGGATCTCTGCAAACACTCGTTCTGGCCCGGGATGCCGCAGGCGGGCGTCATAATCCTTTATGAGTAGTTTGGTGTTTTGGTGACTGGGATCCAGGACTATAGGATGAACGGTGTCTGGATCAATATCCTTGGTGTACCTCAACCGGCCTCCAACCCGGATGAGATCGGAGGCCTGATCGAACTCCGGAGAGAGGCAAAGTAATCGACTGCTTGGAGGTACTGGTTTACCCGTCCTCAGGAGCTGATAGTCCTCGGGAAAGCAATCCATTTGAACTCTCTTTACCGCCAAGAATTCGGCTTGTTGGAAGGTTGCGGCAGGAATGGGATTGGTCAGGTTTGCCGCCCCGTGTAACTCCTCAGCTCCGGCGTGTACCAACTCTTGCCAGTTGGTGTACTTACATCCATCTGTCGCAGGCGATAATGGGACAGTTAGTCCACAGAAAGCAGTCTTCCTCAACTCCGAGTCATTGTGTGTATCGGTTTCCGAGGGCTTAGATGGCCATTCACTTGGAGGCTGCAGTAGAAACTGTGGGCCGTGGAGCCACCGGTTAGGTTTGCTCAATTCTTTTAAGCCTTTTCCTCTTGTGAGATCATCCGCAGGGTTTCTGGCAGAATCTACATACCTCCATGCCTTCCGGTTGGTCAGCTCTTGGATCTCTGCCACCCTAGTACCCACGAATACTTTGAAGTGGCAGGATTCTGAGTGTAACCAATGGAGGACGGTTGTTGAGTCTGTCCAATAGGTGACATCTTGAATAGGCAGAATAAGCTCGTTTAAGAGGAGTTGTGCTAACTGGGCTCCCGTTAAGGCTGCACAGAGCTCCAGTCGAGGCACTGAGTGCTGTTTTCGGGGGGCCACACGGGACCTTGCCAGAAGGAAGGCTAAGTGTACATTACCATTAGGATCTTTGGACTGTAGATATGCTACGGATCCATAGGCTTTTTCTGAAGCATCCGAGAAGATGTGGATGTTATGGATCGTCTGATCATGGTCCAAAGCGGATGGTACGTAGCACCTGGGTAACTCCACCTGTGTCAAGTACTGCAGTTCTGTCTCCCATTCCGTCCAGGCTTGCAGGAGGTGGTCAGGGAGTTTGGGATCGTCCCAGTCTCGGTTCTTATCCCAGAGCTGCTGGACTATCACTTTGGCTCGGGTTGTGAATGGTAGAAGGACTCCAAGAGGATCATATTGTGATGCCAACACACGGTAGATGTTCCTCATGGTAGGGGCACTATATGATACAGGTCTATGTTTAAACCCTAAGGTGTCAGTGTTGCAGAACCAACTCATGCCCAAAGTGGATTCTGTTGCTCCAGGTTTGTTTTGTGAGAGCCAGAGCTCTAGTTTAGCAGACCTTGCTTCTGGAGGAAGGTGACTCACCACATCTGGCTTGTTGCTAGCCCACTGACGGATGTCAAATCCTCCTGAAGCTAGAAGGTCCCTCAGCTTGTTGAGCAGCTGGCGTGCTTCCTGGATGGATGTGAAACTCTGTAGGCAGTTGTCTACGTAGAAGCATTTTTCCACAGTGAATATCACGTCGTCCTGTGGTAAACTGTGTGATGTCACATGTCTCTGTAGGGCGAAGGATGCACAACAAGGACTGCAAGTAGTCCCAAATGGGAGCACCTGCCATTCATAAATCTCAGGGGGTTGATCTCTCTGTATGTCCCGCCAGAGGAAGCGTAGCAGTGGCTTGTCTTCAGGTAGCAACTGTACTTGGTGGAACATGCCACGTATGTCCCCACTGATAGCTACACTGTGCTCCCTGAATCGAAGCAACACACCCAGAAGAGAGGGACTTAAAGTTGGACCAGGCAGCAGCCATTCATTAAGGTTGAGCCCTTTATATCTAAAGGAGCAGTTGAATACTATCCTATCTTTACCGTTGTGGTTGGTCATGAAATGAGGAATGTACCAACTCTCTCCCGTGGGGGTGGTCTCGGCTGGAAGTTTGGCTACCACGCTGGCAGTTAGTAGTTTTTTGACTTCAGCATTATATGCAACTGCCTTATTAGGGTCTTTTGTAAGGCGTCTCTCCATGTTGCGGAGACTAGGCATGACAGCTTCTTTGGGGGCCTGAAAGCAGGGAAAATCCTTTTTGCGGAGCAGTGGTGTGGCATAACGGAGGACTCCGTTTACCTCTACTCTGGTCGTTCTTGCCTCTAAGATGCTGATGGCTTCCTGATCTTCTCTCGATCTTGTGACCTGCTTTTCACAGTGATAAGGTAAGACATCGAGTTGCCAAAGTCTTTCAACATCTTTTTTCAGTTCTAGGTCTGCTGGACTGGGGGAAAGGAAAAGACACTCTTGAGGTCTTAGCTGAGTCTGGAGGTGTTGAGCGGGTCCCTGCAGCACCCATCCGAGTCGAGTTTTAATGGCTGCAGGTCCGTTTGGTGGTCCCCAACGCACAGGTGCAATTGGGGTGATCAGGTGGGAGTGGTCTGCGCCAATGAGCAATAGTGGAGATGCATGTTCGAAGGGTTGTAAGGGCAGGTCTTTGAGGTGCTTATACCTGCTCAGAATCTTAGTGGGATAAGAATGATCAGCCAGTCCAAGTCGTTCACCAGTGAAGGCTTCTTTGATCTGAAATGTCTTTTGCGGCTGACTTGCAGGAGACAATTGGAAAGAGACGGAGGATCCACTAATAGTTTGTACATCCTGACGGATGGTTCTCAGTGCTAAGCTCTCATCTGTGCCTTGTAAGCCCAACCTCAGCCCAGCAGAGGCTAGGAGGATGGTCCGCTCCGACCCGTCATCCAGTACGGCATAGGTGTCGAGAGTCTTTCCTTGGTGGTGAATCAGGACTCTGATTACCTTCAGTAGGACTCGTTTACAGTCACTAGGCTGGTCTAGGTACAAAGTTTCAGCGGTTGAGCTCGGCTGTGGTGAATCCTTCTTAACGCTATTCCTGGAGTTGACCTCGTGTAAGATCTGGAGATGCTTTCCTTTGCAGATGCTGCATGGTTTCTTCAGGGTGCACTGCATAGCTTGGTGTGTGCGTGCGCACCGCCAGCAACGACGATTGGTCTTGATCCAGTCAGTCATCTGATCTTTGCTGAAGGCTTTGAAGGTGGTACATTGACTGAGGTAATGATCATCTTTGTTACAGTAAGGACAGAAAGCTCTTGATGTGGCTTTCTCCTTCGGGGACTGAACTGGATCGGTAGCAGATAAATGTGTCACTTTGTTCGATGGTTCTTCCTTAACTCCATGAAGTATGGTGGTTGAGCGAGCTGACTTTACCTCTCGTTTATAGTCTGGTTTCTGTCCCTGTCTCTGTCCCTTGCTCCTGGTTTGGGTCTCAGAGCCCTGACACCATGTTTCAAACTGGAGCCATCCTGACAAATCTGTGAGAGTATATGCAGTTCCGGGACGGCGACCACTCTGACGTCGGAACTCTGACCTCATCTCAGCTGGTAACTTGCTCAAGAGACGTTCTACATGCGACCCACATCTTAACTCTGCTTCACCTTCTGGACCCAGAGTGTTGAGCATACCAACTAGGGATTGTATGTGTAAGGCGAATCTCTCAAATGCCTCTGTATCCCCCCTCTTGATATCTGCTGAATCCATCACGTCGGCTATCTTCTTGAGAGCAAGCTTATGGGGTTGGCCATATTTCTCGTTCAAGGCAGCCATCGTATTGGAGTAAGGAAATGGAGAGTTCAGAAATGAATCTGCTATCAGGCGAGCCTCCTCAAGTTTCAGGTGATCCATGAGGATTTGATACCTGAATAGTTCAGTGGTATCAGGAGGTAACAAGTTGTCAAGGGCGATCTTCAGCCGAGTGAATTCACTGGGGTCTTTAGTAATGAAGTCTGGTATTGTTGGTTTGGGACCCCTGTAGACTTGTTCTTGGGCTGCTGAATATGCAGCAGGTAGTCCTGTAGCTCTGTAATATGGCCTCTGGAGGGGGGGAGGATGCGGTTGGGAGACTGTCTGGGATGCGGAAGCAGGGAGTGGTCTGGGGTCTGTCACCTCAGGTTGTGGATGCCAGGCATAAGGGGACTTATTGTAATGTAGGTCAGGAGGTGGCGGGTACTGGTAAGGCACATCAGTAAATGTCCTAGTAGGGGCTTCATATGCTGGCCTTTTTGGTGCCTGATGAAGCATGGTTGATTGTGGCTTAATCGGAGCTGGGGAAGCAACCTTTTCTCTCATGATTTGCAGCTCACTCATCATCCTCCCTAGTAAGTCATATAGCCCCGGATTCCTACTTGCATCTTCATAGGGGGTCATGTCTGGTATGGTCTGAGATGAATAAGGTTGATGTCTTGCTACTTGGTCCATCTGTGATGAGTAGTTGAAGTCTGGCTGTGTAGGATATTGTGGAGATTGACTAGGGGGACTTTGGGAGGTGGGGTAGTGGGGCCTTGAACCAGGTCTGGTTATAAAGTGGGCAGGATGTACTGGTGATTGATACCCGTACCCGGAGACTGGTTCAGAAGTTAGCTGTTGTGGGTTTTGTTCCCATGGTCGATGATAGGGGTAAGACTGAGGGAGGGGATTAGGAGGACCTGGACCGTGATTTCTGGGTTCCAGGTTCGACTTACTTGCTTGATACAGGCTCCCCTCTAAGGACGTCACTAAGGCTTCCATGGGATCCGCTCCATTCTGACTTATGGGGCTTTCTGCCCTCGATGAAGACTGTGTCTCCGTCTGAACTCCCGTCTCTAATGGGTGCGGTGGCCTCTCTTCAGTACCCCATCGGTGCTGTGCTGTGTAGGGCTCGAATGGCTGGAAGGCATGACTCAGATCATAATCTTGGAGGTAGGCAGGTAGGTGAATCTGACGTCGTGGTCTACCAGCTGCTGGTGGTGATGGATTGAATTGCATATCTTTGGTTTACTCTGTGATCCAGGGTGCAACACCTTATCCGGCTCGAAGGACCACTTGTAAAATAGTGTAAGCTATAAGGTGGACTGTATGTAAAAGGGGATGTTTTGGATGTTGTTGTCCCTGGGGTGTCGGTCAGAACACAAGGAGAGGCGATTAATGCAGGTACATCCAGTCCTAGATTTACCCTTTATTCAGGTTTGGTACAGCACAGCACAATGGGCACCAATACTAATTACAGTTAAATTAAGGAATTTAAAATCTATACTCAATCACTCTTTATCTACCAGCACTTTGTAACAACACTGATCTGCAGCTTAAACTGAAATACTCTGTACCTCCTCTGGATGATTTCTTTGGAAATTTGGAAAACCTGGAGATGAAATTTATTTAGATTAGTAAATATTTCCTTATGAAATTCTGAAATGTAGAGAGAAGGGCCAATATGCTGCACCAACTGTCCTGCTAGACATCTTCCTGCAGCAACACACCTGATCCTAACCCTAACCCAGTTTAACGTCATCTTGGCAAAGTCAGCTGTTTATGGAAACTGTTCAGTAAATGTCTCATTCTTCTTCTAAACCGTCGAGTGGAGCCAATCTGATGAGTTAACATTGTTTTAGTACAAAAGTAGTAACAGGCTAACAAATATGTTGCTGTGGCTTACCAGCTTACCTGTCGCCTACCAGTTTATTTACAAAAAGAAGTGCGATTATACTATTTAATGGAATTTAACCAGAACATATTGTAAAACACAATTCCCCACATAACATTATATGTATTATAGATAATATTTATGATATGATTTATTTAAAGATGGGGTTGTGGGGTGTAAAGTTGTGGTTATTTCTACTCCTCAATAATTAATATATTTAAAAAAATCTGTACATCACACTGGTATAAAGTCAGGGGGAAAACACGTGAAAAAAAACACCTGATAAAACACCATAATAGAGGAAATACTATGGGATGGGAGCAAGGATACAGTTGCATGGGTGTACTATCAGTACCTCTCAAATGCTGACCATGTTCTGCCAAAGATGTACCAGTGCGCAGTGTCCAGAGCCATCTGTTGAGCATTTTCAGGTGTTGCCATAATACGTCGGGACCCTGCCATGTCTATGATGTCTTCAAGGTCCTCAGGAACTTCACCAGACAAAACCTATAAAATATAAGAAATTATAACACAAACAGTAAGGTATACACAGTATCTACACATGTGTATGTGTAAACTGACTCGCTGAAGATTTTCTTTCAGTTTCAAATCTGGAACTTCATCAATGGTCACTGTTGTCTTTTCGGGTGATCCTGTGAGTGCATGGAATAGAGTTCTGGAGAAGAACCGGGGCGCAGGTCCTCCATGCACAAGAGACATTGCTATCATCATTCCAGCGTAGAAAGTAGTCATCTTTTTCCATAGCTGAAAGAGGAAGGGGGGGCGTGTTAACTTATTATGCCTTATTACTTCATATATTCACTTCATTAAGGGTTAATTTATCCCATTATCTCTTTTATTATATATTCATTCATTTATTTATTCATTGATTGTTACTATATTACAGTTTTTACATTGTACATTTTTACTCATCATGCTTTTATTCACTTTTAAGGTTTATTGTCGTCATATACATGCTCTGTTAAAAGTTTACTATGAGGGTAAGATGACCTTTATCTGGTCCTTCCTCAGACCCTTAGTCACAATGGTTCTTGTGGAGACACAACTATGAAGTCACATCTAAGAAACCCTAAATTTGAGTATGTCAGTATCATTGCTGTGTACGCATCTTACCGGAACTGGAGTAAGTCAATAATTTGCTGCTTTCTGGCCCCACGAAAAGGCCACTACCATGCAGGTAATCCAAAACAAGTGTGAAAAACTCCCGCTTTGGTCCGCCTGTGTCAACAGCTCCTTCTGCTACTCCAACATCATCCGTGAATTTAACATTGATGCGCCAATGAGGATGAAAAGTCTTCCGGCTGAGGGCCAATCTGGCACCCATCCAAATATGAGATCTGCAAACACTAATGTAGGATGCAGGACTTCCATCACAGTAATCGATTGCCTTCTCCAGAGCAGTGAGAACATTCGCAATGTGTCTGCATGAAAAGATTGAAGCACAAATAGACCTGATTTATCAGAAGGTCAGTGCCACGTTCCGTTTTGTCTTGTACACAAATTTACTCAGTACATTATTGCAGAGGTGTCCTAGTAAACTCCACAAAATACTAAGTAGTAAATGCAGAAGATAATTATACAACTGGGATAAATGGATCAAAGCTCATATCTCACAACCTTTCCATCACAAGTGTGTTCATACTTGCATGTTTTCATTTTGTGTTAAACAGAACAATACTGTTGCAGTACTGAGTAAAACATGATTTATAAAGCCTGCGTGTTAACTAGCAGTCACCAGTGAAGAAATGTACTTACTTTCCATTAGACTCTGAAGGGGCCTGGTCCTCAGTTGCTGGCTCAGGAAAATGATGGTGCTGAGTCCTGATAAGGAATTCATGATAATAATAATAAAAAAACATATTGAAGATGTAATACAATATGTAATATAACCTGTTCAACTCATTAAATCCAAAAGCCATTAGAAAACACTGTGACAATTAGCCCAAAAAGTGAGCATAGTTACTTTGGCTTAATTGCATTTAAATGTGTGCACTGAAGAGTGTGAATCAGCTATGTACTCTCAGCTCTCCTACATTCAGCTATAGAAGAAAAATCACTTACAAGAGAGACATTTTTACTCGTTTTTATAGCAACATTTTCAATGAAGAAATTTTTGACGTATTTTTAAAAATGTGGATAATACATTTAATATTGCAAGTCTTAGAACGTTTATATACACGTCAAGGCATGAGAACATTTTTTAGATGAAAATACATTTCTATTTGGACAATAAAAAGCTATGTCACTATTTTTTAATTTGTACTTAGGAAAATGCCTTTTTATTGAAAGAATCCTGACACACGGGGATAAACATACATACCTCTCACATTCGTTGAAGTGATTCTCAAGTTTATAGAGGGGGAAATCCTGATTGCTGGATTTGCACTTCTCCAGCACAGTATTCTAAAGTACAAAAAATATTGGTATTATTTTTTACACTTGTCTTGCTGCATGAAAAGGTTAATATCAATACTTTTAAAAATTTAGGTCACAAAATTTAAGCACAATAGTCAATAACATAATACAACCAGCACTTCTTCATTTGTACTCTTACATGAATGTATTTTTAAATAATGCCTTGGGTTGACTCTAATGAGTTCATGTTTTGGGTGACAGAGATTGGCTTTGCAATCCAACCATAACACAATAAACTTGTAGAAATAAATTAGGCTAAAAGTCCATTAAAAAATGAAATTCCATAAGTTAAACCAATATCAAATTTACTAGATGTGTCTTACTGTCAGGGTTTTCCTAACATAAAACAAGACACAAGAACTCAGGATAAGTTTTCAGCACATCATGATGGGAAGAGACCAGACTGTCTGTCTGTCAACTCCAAAGTCTTCACCCCAGCTGAACCTTTTTATTTAGTGGATTGTGTAAATGAGCCAAACCAGATATGCGAACATACTTCAGAGAAGTGCAGCGTCAGCTGAAGTGCCTGACACAACATAACTAGAAAAACAAAACATTCAGTGGTGCACCCTTATCTTGTATCAGCACCAGATATGAACATACTTCAGAGAAGAAGTGCAGTTTTTTTGTATATCAGCACTCACCACATCCTGTCTTTCTACATTGTTATGTGGGTTGTGGGCCAGTTGTTAAAAACATCAAAGAGGAACTTTAAATGTCAAAAGGTTAAAAGTTTCTAACACTTACCGAATCGTTTGGTTTACACTCCTCAATGTCCACAAGCTTCCTTTGAAGTGGCACAATGTAGGCTAAGGCCTTGTTCAGGCCACTCTTCAACCTTAAATATTTGACACTGTATCCTGAGGAGGGCATTGCTATGTCAACCAATACTCTATTCCGTACACAACGCATCAGCTTAAAGCCCCCTGCATCAGCCAGCTGAGGGTATGCGTTGAAGAGACCTTCAACGAAATCTTTGTGTGTCCCATTGTTATTTGGGAAGGTCACTTATCTTCTTCCCAAGCCCATAGTCTGGAGAGTGCAACGCTCCTCTAGAGATGGAGACATGTCTGACTCGGGATCAGAGAGGCAAAAAAAGTCATGAGACCATGGTGTCTGATACTGTCTTTTTAAGCCATTTCTTTTGGATCCAATTTTTTGGGGATATGGCCTAAATAAGGCAGACATCCTGGACTGGATCATATCTTCTCTTGATTGTCCAGTGCAAAGTTGAGGTGGAGCAGAAGCTATGTGAGGGCCAAGAAGAGATGAGGTACTTGGCTGGGAGTTCAGCATGCGGAGAGGATGATCATTTAAAGGGATTGCACTGACGTTCATTTCCTGTTTTGAGGTCACATGAGAGTCAGAGGACTTTTTCTCTAATACTAAAGGAATGAGACACTCAACAGAATCCTGTATCAGATTTGCCGCTCCCCTACTTGCTTCTTCAAAGCTGAAAACAGAAATTAGACATAGAGTAACGTTATTACAGGTATAGATAATTTAACTTATGTAAGCTATCTATACAACAACAACAACAACAACAACAACAACAACAACAATAACAACAATAATAATAATAATAATAATAATAAACCTGTTTCTCCCTCTTTGTACATAAACGAAAATTAGCGTAAAAATGAAATGGGGGACTAGAAAAGAGTTTCTCTGCAAGCTCAAAATGCACCATCTTCCTTACAAACTGGTGGAGTTCAAATTATGTTTCTTACATTAGAATGTCTGTTTTAACACGTTTATTAGCCATTAAAACGTGAGAATGCAAATCTCATCCAACCTCATTATCAGAACTTCTGCTTTTCTTTTAAAGTCATATTTGACCACCCAAAACATGTAATGACTAAATAATTTATATATCATTTCAATGGCACACTCAGCAGTTAAGTCACGTCATATTTTCAAACCGGGCAAGTTTTATGTAAATGACTGAAATGCTGAAAAACAAACAAACAAACAAAACAAAACAAAAAAAAAAACACTACAGATCTTAATGCAATCCCATTATGTTGTTTTGTTTAAATAATAAAAAGATGTTCTACGCATCACAAAATAACTATATCTACATCAGTTGACACAAGAGTAGATTCTACTTGCACTGATGGCTTGCAATTCCCGGCAGACATGTTGTTCTCGGTATAACACCAGTAGGTTAGCTCAGCTAACGACATGGAAAGTTTTCTAAACGTCTCGTTAACGTTGGTTGATGGTTACAAGTGTTACCTTCAGGGAACCTTTGTTAAGAGGTTTCTCAGAAGCTTACCTTTGAATGTTAGACATTTTGTGGTGACTGGAATAAGTAGAAGAATGCAGCGGGAGGAACAGGAAGGAGCTAAGAGAAATTAGCGGCAAAGCAGAGAATTCTCCTGACGGTTTTGAAGCACGCCTCGCTATGCGTCCGATTGGCTCACTGCAAAAACGTTCAGTTCAAGTAACGAATCTCACGTCGATTTCCGTGGCGACCACGGTTCACTTCCATCTGTCTGTCTGTCTATGCGGAGACCAGATTGTTGACTGTAACTTGCTGGAAAAGAGGAAGAAGGAAGAAAATCTGTTTATAAAAGAAGGCATATTTAACTTTACTTTAATGGCAAAATTATACCTATATCCCAATAGTAAGAAATCCTTAAAAAAAATTCTGGATCCAGATGTGATCCAGTTTAGCCTACCTTTTATCACCTGTTCCTTATTCCCTTTCAGACATTTCCATTTAATCAAAATCTGCCCATAACTTTTTGAGTTGTGTTACTAACAGACAGCATTATGTTCATTCTGTGCACAACAATACATAATGTAATAAAACCTTGCATCCACTAGAGGTGAATGTGTATTTCCCCAATGTCTGAAATCCAAAGAAGACTAAACCTCTGGGTTACAATACAGTAATCTTTATTTTTGCTTTTTAAGACAGCGAACCATCCTTTATTCTGAAGTGAACATCACAATACTTCTCCCCAAATCATCCATAGCGACTGTACGTGGCCATAAACAGGTGTATGGGCTTCTGCCACTTAAAACCTCACTGCACCATCACAGGGCAACAACACACTAATCTTTAACCCCTTCTGAGCACCACACACAGCATTACCCTACCAGCCACCTGTCTTCCACTGCAAACCCACCCATGACCTATAGGGGCACATACACCAATGCACTTGTGAGCTTCCTCCTTTGCCTATGAGCTCTTCCACCTAAAGGGCTGGCTTAGCTACAAATGCAAATATACAAACAAATTACACACACCAAAAAAAAAAAAAAAAAGCTCAGACCCCAGGGGAGGGTCTTGCAACCTAAGCTAAGTGTTTACGCTTTGGTGCTGGCTGGCTCCAGAGTTTAGTACGTGGGGGCCTGCTGCTTGTCCGGAGCCAAGAGGGTCTCCACAAGCTTCATTAGAAACCTTTCCACAACTGTAAAGCAGATTCTTGCACTCCTAGAATTCCCACTATCTGCCACTCTACTCTGCCTGCACAGAAACCAATCCCTACTGCCCTTGGCTATCTTCACCGCTGGCAGCCCTAAGCAGCATGCGAATGGCACAACCTCCCATGCATGAGTGCGCCTCTAACTTGACTGGGCAGTAACCCTGTCACTTCCACCAAGCGCCACTATCCAGGCTGTCACACCACTACCATTGTTCAAGTCAAGTCAAAGAGGTTTATTTGTCACATGCACAGTTATACATAGTACAATTGTACAGTGAAATGTGTATTCTGTACCTGCATCCTTTAAGAATAGAAGAATAAGCTAAATATTTATAAAATA
>JBAFTC010000007.1:239510-249968 GCA_037177435.1 Melanotaenia nigrans | reverse complement strand
ACTCCATGCCTCCTGATGACGCTGCCAAGAGGGAGCATATACAAATTAAAAAGAACAGGGCCTAAAACTGACCCTTGAGGCACACCACATGTCATTTTATGGATCTTAGAGGAGCATGTATATAAACATGTACAAAAACATGTATATAAACATGTATATAAACATGTACAAAAGCATGTACATAAACATGTATTAAAAACATGTATATAAACATGTATGTTAACATGTATATAAACATGTACATAAAAATGTACATAAACATGTGCCAGGCTGGCAGGCAAACTAAAGTGGATCCATGGAGGCTCCCACCATGGAGCGGAGTTGTTCCAGGATCAGTCTCTCCAGTGTCTTCATCAGATGGGATGTGAGAGCCACCGTCCTGAAAATGCTGAGTTCTCTGGCGTGAGACTATTCTGTTCTATTTTACCGTCATTTAGCAGATGCTTTTATCCAAAGCGATTTACATTTGAAAGTAAGAACAACACAAGCATGAAGACGTCTTTGGCACTGGTACCACACAGATCTTCCAGAGCCGTGGTTTCACACATGAGGTTTTTCAGAGCTGTGGGACAGCTGGTGACCTTCTACCTCCACCACTGAGAGCCTGCTGACCTATGCTGCCAGGGTGCGGCGCTCCAGCTGCACTGAGGCTGACAGGAAGAGGCTGCAGAAGGCGGTAAACACTGGTTACTGCACAGACCCGCATACTACATCAGACTGGTGTAATAACACCAACTAGATGTAATAACACCAACTAGGTGTAATAACACCAACTAGGTGTAATAACACCAACTAGATGTAATAACACCAACTAGGTGTAATAACACCAACTAGATGTAATAACACCAACTCACACGTGCAATCTATTCATTTTGAGTCTTGAGTGCTTTTTATAGCTGTTATTTATATTTTGTTCTTTATTTACCCTTTAAAAAATGTTAGTACTATGTGTGCACTTTTACGGATCTGCTTTTAAATTATACTCTGTATAATGACAATAAAGGCTTTCTATTCTATTCACCTTGATCCTCCTCAGCTTCTTTCTCACCTGGGCTTATGTAAAGGTGGTGGGCAGGGGGCCCTGTGCTGTGGGGGCAGTCCAGGTGTTCAGGTGTTTGAACACAGTTGCGTGGGGGGAGGAGTAGGTGTTTGATCAAACCTATTTAAATACATATTCAGATCTTTGACCCAATTCAGGTCCCCTCAGCCTGTGAGTGGAGCATTTTGAAGCCTAAGATATTTTTCAGGCTTCTCCACACCCCACTGATGTTCTGCTGCTGCAGCTCCTCAATCTTCCTTTTGTAACTGGCCTCCCCCTCTCTGATCTTTCTCCTCAGCTCCTCCTTGCTCCTTCACCAGCACCAACTTCAGAGTTGCTTCTGATTTCAAAAGGAAAAAAGTGTGGAACGTGCGCATGCTTTCATAAATCTGGACGTTTTTGTGTTTTCCCTACATTTGCCACCTGTAGTCAGTTTTAGAAATGAGGCCCCTGGTCCTGCAGGAACTGGACCTTTAACACAGTCCTGTTCCAACAGGATACAGACTTTAAACTCAGTCCTGGCCTTGTAGGACCTGGACCCGATACTAGTCCTAAAGGAACAGACCCGTAACCCATTCCCCGGTTGGCTGTCTTACGTGTTTCCGTTGGCGAGCTTGACATTGCTGCTGGGGTTGAGCAGTTTGCCATTTTTCAGCCAGATGAGGTGCGGCTCTGGGACGCCGGTAGCTGTGCAGCTGAAGACGGCGCTGCCCCCTGCTGATCTGGAGACGGACTGAGGCCACTGGACAAACTCTGGAGGTGCTACAGACCAGAGGAGAAGGGCAGAACTTAGAGGAACATTTCACTGTAATGGTCCCCTGTTCCACCTGAAGGGGGCACTGCAGGATCTGACTTACTTCATTCAAAGACCTGAACACAAAATCTTTATGTTATCATTAACTTCTTCATCACAGACCCCCCTGTACAAACGGTAGCACGAGATCCTGGAGTTCAGCAGATGTTATCAGACACCAGGAAGCAGCAATGCTAACATAATGGGAGAAAGTCTAAAAGACTCCACCAAGCATCGGCATCTAAACTAAACCCAAACAGTTACATGGGAATGTAAGAAAACCACAAGAACAGCTCTGCCCACTTCAGAGCTTTTGCTAATTTCTCCACTTCAAGCAAACCACACAGACAAGCAGTGAAAGCACAGACTGCTGGTTCCAGAGACGTCTGCCTCATCACGCTGGGAGCGAGCTACTCAGTCCTAGGCTCACTTTACTCATTCCTATGTATATTTTACTCATTCCTATGTATATTTTACTCATTCCTATGTATATTTTACTCATTCCTAGGTATATTTTACTCATTCCTATGTATATTTTACTCATTCCTAGGTATATTTTACTCATTCCTAGGTATATTTTACTCATTCCTAGGTATATTTTACTCATTCCTAGGTGAACTGGGCTGCTATCCTCTGGTTTCCACTGAAAGTATTGTGGTTTTCCACTGTGTTCCAGGTGAATTTATTCTGACACATTTATGTTTAGGTGTTTATTCTTCTGCAGTAATGTGACATGTCTCAATTTTCTGTAGAGATCACAATTATTCATACAAGATTTGAGATTGAAAGTGTTTGTCATTTGCCCAGTAAGGAAACAAATTTCCCTGAACAATGAAATTCTTACTTTGCCGTCAGCACTGAATCCCATAAAAGATTATAAAACAGAAGAAAAACAACCTAAATTTATACATTTAAAGAGTTCTAAAGTTATAGAGATACAGGCCTTGTAGCTTATAATATACTTTATTCATTTTAGGTAGGTCATTCAAGGAAAAAGAGGCTTCGTGTAGAAGAGGTTCACTCATCTTCAACGTCATCTTTACATCTGTGTTTCTAATGAGCAGAAGAACTCAGGACTGAATCAACTAACTTCCACGTTCATCCAGCAGAGGGCAGCAGACTGAGAACTGAACACCAGTAGAACCAGCAGCACCATCTTCTTCAGCAGAAGCAAACCATCAGAACAGTAGGAAGTTGGTGTGGATGTCTATCTCCAGACCAGCGACCTGTCCGGATAAGAACCAGTAACTGCAGAGCAGTCACATGATACCACCAACATGAGAACGTCTTCAGCTTCATCATCATCACTACTATCATTCCAACAGCTACTCTGGATGTTTCTGTCTACAACATGTTGTTTAGACACCGAAACGCTGGTGGAAGGCGGATTATTGCTGATATGGGCTCAATATGGAGACCTGAGAACTGGTTTCCTCCCAGCAGGAGGTCTGGAGGTGGAGATCATCAAGAAGACATCAGATGATACAACCAGTGGCACCAGAACCTGGCTCATCCGGACCCAGTGGTTGATCTGGACCCAGGGGCACCAGAACCTGGCTCATCCGGACCCAGGTGAAGCAGAACCTCTCAGTAAAGCTCTGGTTCTGTTCGTCTCATCGTCAGCGTGTGAACTTGAACTTGTTTGTGTTGAAGCGCCACTTGACCTCTAACCCCCCCAAACAGACAGGCAGGTGCTGTCTCGCCTGCCTCCACCCCCATCTCCACAGCAACAGAGAGAGTCAGCAAACACATCTCCATCTCCTCACATAACCTTCTGAAGCTCCACCCCTTCACTATAAATGCAAAGAAGGGGCGGGGTCATAGGTCAAGGGGCAGGATGGGGAGGGGGGGCCATTTGTTAGTGTGTTTAGCTCTCATGTTGGAGAGCTCTGAATGAGACCTGCCCTCCACCAATCAGCTTCATTCTCATCTCTCCAATCTGCTGCTTTAAATCGATCAATAATAAATATTAGTTCCAAGTTTCTCTGACAGCTGATATGGGGTGTTCATGAGGACATGGACCCCCATGGAGGATGGAAGAGGGTGGTTATGATGATGTCATTGTCTGTGGTGTGAAACCGTGGAGACAGACGGAGAGAATAAAGTCCTCATTGTGGAGTGGAGCTGTTCTCATGCTAATCCACATTCTGATGACACACAATGAGCTACATGACCTCAGACCCCCCATCCATCCCAACCCCCCCTTCCCACCCTGAACTCTGATGGGGATGCAGCTGAGCGCACCAGGCGAGCGAAACAAACACACCAACAAACCATAAGATCTGATCAGCGATGGCAGACCAACATGATGACTTCAAGTTCATCAGACAGATGAACGTCAGAGGACTTCCTGAAAACCAGCTGATGTTAGTTACCATGGAAACAAACTTGTCAGAACCTTCAGTTATCAGATGAATGATGGTGATAATGATGAAGACAAAGATGATGAAGATGATAACATTCATTGTACCAAATTAAAATCCTAAATTTGTCATGAGCACATCTGGACCCTTGGGACCAGAACTAAGTACCAAATCTGGACCCTCTGACCCAGAACCTGGCCCAGTTACATGTCAGGGGATGAACTGTACCTTGGACTACGAGCCGTCCCAGCGCTGTTCTTCTGGACCTGCTTCCGGGTCGGTTTGCAGAACAAACGTAAACTCCTGAATGCTGCAGTGTGGCGTCAGAGATCATCAGGTTCCCGGTTCCCAGAACCTGGACTCCCTCCACTCCAATGGACCGCCCGTCTGAGGAATCAGAACAAATCATTAGCACAGGAAGTCCGGTTTAGGACTGGCCAATATGGTCTGAGGGTTCTGTGTGACATTACCGAGGCGACTCCAGGACACAATGGGGCGGGGGTTTCCCGTGGCGATGCATTCCAAGATGGCCGTCTGGTGGATGTTGATGGTGAGGTTTTGGGGACCTGACAGGATGACAGGCTCCTTGTAGATCCTGGATCCTGCAGCTGGACCAGAACCGGAAAAACCCATTAGAACAGAACCACCAAAACTGGGCTAACTTTGCCCTGACTCCGGTCTTACCGGTGACAGCAAGCTGGGCCTCGTGGCTGTAACGGGTGTTGGCGATGTTGGAGGCGACGCAGCGGAACCAGCCGCTATCGGACCGCCGGACGCCGTTGATCTGCAGTACGCCATTAGGCAGCAGAGTGTACCTAGATGTAACATGGACCACACCTTAAGTTGTGTTTCAGCAGATACGGAGCAAATGCACATCATCGATTAGTCCGATTTTTATCTGAAACCACAAAAAATCTTAACAATTCCAAATAAAATATGAGACATTTTAAAAACATCTCCTAGCAATTTGGTAATAAGTAGCTTACCAAATATTCAGTTAAAGATTCAAACACTGTGACCAACAAATCAGGACCAGGACAGACAACCAGGACAAAGGACAAGGACAGAGGACTAGGACAGAAAACCAGACCAGAGAACCAGAGCAGAGGACCAGGACAGAGGACCAGAGCAGAGAACCAGGACAGAGGACAAGGACAGAGGATCAGGACAGACTTTGTAAGAGGACAAATTCCAGTTTATTAATTCAGAGCAACAATAAAAACCAGATTCTTTTCCTCTACTATTTTCAGACTAAATTAATCCGGCTGCAGAAGATGCTCCAGAGGAAGAAGAGACGGACACGTGCACCTGTGGTTGCTATGGATACTATTTTGCTAGGTCTCATTGATCCTTGCTGCATGACACCTGTTCCTTTCTTCAGTTCTCATTGGACCGCTTCCTAATGGTCCAGGTATCAGTCTGCTGCTGCTGGACTGAAGCTGGTTCATAGAGAACGCCTCATGGCCTTTAAGTCATGGCGGGAATCGGTGATTACACGCACAGATTAAACATACAAACACAACTTGAAAAAATCTTGGGACAAAATATTTTCCATGTGAAAAAGCCCTGATTCTAGTTCTGATCACTTAGTAAAAGTATAAATGATGGCGTCAGCATGCAGGCTGAGGAATGAGGTTTTAGCAGGCCTCTACGGACACCAGAGGCTTTTTATTTGAGTCCCAGTATCCTAAGACAGACCATAATAATACAAATGTCTCAGCAGCCTTTCCTGCTGTTAATATCAGTGGACTGTCTCAGCACACCTTAACATGCCTCAGCACGCCTCAGCACGCTTTAGCACGCATCAGCACGCCTTAGCATGCCTTAGGATGCATCAGCATGCTTTAGTATGCTATACCAAGCCATAAGATGCATCAGCACGCCTTAGCACGCCTCAGCATGCAACAGCACGCCTTACCACGCCTTAGAACGCCTTAGGATGCATCAACCTGCCTTACCATGCCTTAGGATGCATCAGCACACCTTAGGATGCATCAGCACGCTTTAGCATACATCAGCACGCCTTAGCATGCCTTGTGACCAGTTTGTCTGCCATCTGGTTGGACAAACTGGTTCAAAGTTTCATGATGACATCACTTCCTGTCAGACTCACCTGGGGTCGGCAGTGCTCAGGGGGCGGCGGTCCTTCTGCCAGGTGATGCTTGCCTCTGGGATCCCGTTCACTTGACAGCTGAGTCTGGCCACGCCCCCTTCATCAACCACCAGAGACTGGGGGTGAGACAGGAACTTGGGGAGGGCTGGGTGGAAAAGGAGGTGGGATCAGTATGTGTTTCACCTGTCTGAGTGTGCATGTGTGTGTACATGACTCACATGCCACCTGGACGCGGGCCTTGCGGCTGATCAGCCTCCCGTAGCGGTTCTCAGCAGCGCAGTCGTACTCGCCGCCGTCCGTCTCGTTGCTCTCGCGTCTCTTGGAGAAGTTTCTGATCAGCAGAGAACCATTGCTTAGCAACGCTGCCCTGATGCCGGTCTCCACGGGAACAGCATTACGTCTCCAGGTGATAGTGATAGGTCCCTCCCCCTCCACCTGACAATCCAGCATCAGGGGGCGGTCCCTGACTGCGATGACATCACTGGGCTCCATTAGGAAGGCGAGTTCTGAGTCTCCAAGCACATCTGGAGGGGCAGAGGGGTAGAGATTAGTGATCACCTGGTTTATTGATGAGCCAGTTTGTTGATAGTTTATTGATAGTCTAGTTAACATTTTCTGGGAGACGTACAGCTCTGATGTAAGGTTAACCATGTCACAGTCGCCTCTGTTTTTAATGATTTTTAGTCCATGAGGAAGGAAACGGATTGGTCATCCACGCTGATGAAGGGATTCAGTCTGGTCACAGCCAATGACAATCAGGACAAATTACCAGCTGAAACAGCTGGCTGAAGCTCCTCAAAAGCTTGTTATTGTTTTGATGTTGACTTGTTTGTATTTTGCAGCAGGACATCAGATTCATTCGGTCTGCACCCACATTAGGATGGCAGGCAGCATAAACACGGAGCAGCAGAGCCAATCAGAGGGATGCAGCGAGGTAATAATTTGGTTTTATAAGCATCTTCACATGCTTAAGCAAAAAATCTCATCTTCAAGAAAGCTCCCTGGTGTTTAACACAGGGTGACTGTGGATTCTTTTCCAGCCCCACACCATTAATGTTCAGCCAGTGGAGAAGGTGGAGTCTTTTAGATATTTGGGGACTGAAATGGATTCAGATCTGAGCTTCCATCTATAAGACTCAGCAGCGTTTCTACCTGCCGAGGAAGCTCACATCTTAGCTCCAATATAGCCAAGGACTTTGGTTTTGTTATAGAAATCACTCAGAATTCAGAAAACCCTTCAACATGGCATCCTGGCACAACTCACTCACCACTAAACATAAAACCAAAGCCAGCCTGGATAATTAGACAGGCCAGCAAAATGATGGGATCCTCCAAACCCCACTCAGAGACCTCCACAGTGAGGCAGCTACCTGGACAGCCACAGCCAGGACCCCACACTCCCCCTGCACCCAACAGGTCCCACCACCCCGTAGCCATCAGCACTCCGAACGCTGGAAGATACGCCTTTCTTTTGTTGTGTTGATGTTTTTATCTGGAGCCTCTCAAACACAAATTCCCGTCACCTGTGACAGACAATAAAGTTTATCTTTCCTTCTGAAAACCCAGCTTTAGCCGTCCCCCATTCCAGGTTAGTCCGGGAAGGAGATCACGTGATCCCAGCTGGAAACAGGCTTTGGTTTATCTGACTGGTGACAGAAGTCCTTCTCAAACCAGTTTATGAGCTAATGTCTTAATGAGCTGGGAAAACAACAGAAACAGGATGACGTGGACCAGTTACGGATACTCCGGATGAAGACAGAGATGATGATGGTGATGAAGATGATGGACACGTCAGGTTCATTGCAGTTCACAGAAAAGGGAAACAGATCAAACCAATATTCCGGTCACGCCTGCAGCCAGAACTCAGGGAGAAAAACCAGAAAAACATACAAACAGGAACCGGACCAGCAGCATGGTCCTGGTTCTGGTCCTGGTTTAGATTACTTTTCCAGCCTATGGCTCTGATTTACCTCCTACCTTCAAAGTCTCCTGGTGGGAGTGTATTGATCTGATTGTGTGTGAAGCTACACTTGAACTCTGCTGAAATTTGACTGACAGCTCTATTAAAGATCCCTCCCCCTCAAACACTCAGGCTAAATAAGTGTGCAAACAGATGGGTAGGGGGTTCGGGTGACCTCTGACCCGAGTCTCTGCTGCCGGGACGCAGATTTATGTCCCATTAAAGACGCAGCAGAGGACAGACAACGTTGGATGATGAGACATGAGAAACTCTGCCTCTCTGAAATGCTCCTTTTATACCCAGCCACGTTACTGACCTGTTGCTAGGTAACCTGCCAGGTACTTTTCCAGACGTGTTGCTGCATCAGATTCAGTTTCAGCTCATATTTTCATCACATGGTGAAACTTCTCTGATGTGTTGCTGATCTGCTGCTGGGAGTAAACGATGAGGAGATTCAGCTTCTACTTTTACACAAAGAACTAACTTTTATGGACGGACGGACAATAAACTGAAGCTGAAACGTCCCACTGAACTTGAACTCATCCTATTTTCAGAAAGGAACAGCATACACATCGTCTCTTTTAAACTTGACCTCTGTTGAGGTGACTTTCCCAGACCCCCCCACCATTCAGACCCTGATGTCAGCCCCCCCCCAAGCTCAATCCCATCCCAGTCCTTCAGTTCTGGTCCCAGCTGGTCTTTCACAGGATGCCGTGGGAGGAGGCAAGGCGGACATGTATCAGCAGGACTCCCTGTGACGTCTGCCCCCCCCCACACACACACACACACACCAAATAAATCCTCCCCAGACCTCCAGGACCCTCCCTCATCTTCTTCACCATCTAAAGCATGAATGAAAACAATACAGACAACAAAAGTGGATCCAGACACAACAACCCCCAACAAATCCCAGAAAACACAGAAACCACAAAACACACCAAACCCTGCAGCTGTCGAACTCCAGACCCCCAGATCCTGGCCCCCGGACCATCAGCTGCTCGACTTGTGTTTCTTCTGATAAACAGTCATCAAGTTGAAGTTCGAGGAAACAAAAGAGTCTGGATCTGACCGGTCTGTTGCTTCCTTCAGAACCAGGACTTCAGCAGCACCAGATTCACTTTTACCTTCTACTGAGACTGGGTCTGGGTCTGAGCTCAGGTCCCAGAACAAGTCTGAGGCTGAACCACAGCTGGTTCCTACAGAGCCCAAACTGACCCACACTCAGGACCCAGCTGACCACGCAACAGCAGGTCTAAATCAAACTGGTCCAAAACCACCCACTGGACCCAAGACTCACTAGATCCACACCACCAGGATAAGTTCTAGTGAGGAACTGGTTCTGACTGTGAGTCACAACTGGGCCAGGAGCTATCTCAGATGACCTATTGGTTCTCCTCGTCTGGACCAGCAGTTCAACCAAGTCTGCAGAAGTCTGAGTGAGACTGCATGGTCTGATTTCTGGTTCAGGTCCATTTCAGTCCTGATTCTACTGATTAAACTGGTTTAGTCCAAACTGCCTGTATCATCAATCAGAACCTGAGTTCTGGACCACATGTAATCCACATCAGACCAGGTCATGTAGACAGGAACTTTTAGTGGTTCTTTCAGTGATCAATAAGCCAATCAGCCATCATTCTTGGTCCTGGTTCTGATGGATGTTTTCCTTCCTGGTCCTGGTCCTGATGGAGGATTTCCTTCCTGGTTCTGGTTCTGATGGAGGTTTTAGGTTTATGTGAACACAGTTATTAGAAACTGGACTGATGTGGATCGAATGATGGATCTGTTCTAACAGGATTAAGGTTGGACTACAATGAATTAGATTAAATTGAACTCCTGGACCTGGTTTAGATTTGTGGTCTGGTTTGGACAGACTTTTGAGGCTTCTCAGAGACTCCAGAAGCAGTTTTCTGTTTCATTGTGACTTGGGGGTGTTCTGGATTCGGTTCCGTTGGGTCCTGAGTGAGGGCCAATGGTTCTGAAACTCTTCTTCTGTGGTTCTCTGTTGGGGGTTGATCAGCTGATCTGTGTGCCTGCTACCTCCCATCTGGAAGGTGGGGGAGGGGCACGGGAAGAGGGTCATGAGTTGAGGGGGGGTGGGGGGGTTGGGGGCACCAGGAACAGACAAAAAACACCACACCCCCCCCCCCCCCCAGCCCCGCACCACCAACCGGATACACACCAAACTTAAAA
>JBAFTC010000007.1:174206-184273 GCA_037177435.1 Melanotaenia nigrans | reverse complement strand
TTTTACTCTGAAATTTTAACACTATGGGAAGAGTAAATTTAACACCAATTCCGATAAGGACCAAATACACTCAGACATGGTGTTAAATTTAACTCTTTAAGTGTTGATTTATCACTGCAAAATTTGCTGTGCAGGTTCACCCTGGAGAGGTTTTGGTGAATTACTAGATTATAAAATAATCCAAATTTTGTACAAAGCTAAGAACAAACAATTACCTTTCAATATCCTGAAGCTGTTCAGAATGAGAGAAAACACATTTGATGTGAGAGGTCATATAAACTTTGAAAAATCTTAACATTAAATGTCCTCATGTTTCTGTTAGGGCCAAAACTCTGGAATGAAGGACATGAAAATATTTAAAATTGTCATTCCTTGAAAGGGTTTGAAAAGATCTATAGTAAATGAAACTGTTCTGTTATTGACTTTAGTTTAAATTGTTAACTTATTTTCTTGTGAAATGTTTATAAAATTAAATTTAGCTTTATGTATTCATCTTCTGTTGTTGAAAGGGGTAGGTGTTATATATGCGTTTGATTCTGCCTATAGTCTTTTGGTTTATTTGGTTTGTTTTGCATTTGCCTCCATTTGAGGAACCAGTTAACAAACCAATAAAAAGAAAGAATGTATCTTTATTTTCAGAGAATTACTTAAAACAACATGATTTTGCAATTAAAACTATTCAAGTGAACTAATAGTCTTTAGTAAAAACTAATGACTAACTGTTTAGTTTCAGCATGTGTAAAAACTAATGTGGTTTAAGAAAACAGGTTTCCATGTAATTTCTGTTAAACTCCACGGATCCAGTGTGACAGTGCACATGTTCCTGCTTTTCAGATCAAACCAAAAAACTCTTCTGTGATTGGTCCACACTGAATGCCGACGTTCTCTCGGAGAAACAAACAAGTCTTCCTCAAGTGCTGCAACGAGAAAGATGCAAGAAACCCAACCCTGGGACCAAAACTGTAGACTACCATCCTGCAAGTTTTCCTCCATCTACAGCCCCCTTTAGAACCAATATAGCTTCAGACACATTAAAAATGAAAACAATGCGACCTGCAGGATGCTCTTGTGGTCCTCCACAGAGAGTGTTTGGTTTCCTGTCAGACGGAGAACAGATACAGAACCTTTAGCCATAGGTTTGAACCAACTTTTTCACCTGTTTATTAACAACCTTTTTGAAATTATCCTGATTAGATCAGAACCTAATGGTGGACTGTCCTTTAAACTGTTCTGCAGCTGGATTCAGTCTCAGCTGGTCTGGTTTAGACCATCCAGACCACTTCTTTGGAGTTTCAGAAATAATAAATCAGCGTTTGATTCAGCTTTGTCCAAACACAAGAGAACAATGAAAGCAGAGAAGCATGGGCAGCACTGAACTGAGACGAGTCAGTCCAAGCATCATGTTCACAGAAACACCAGCTATTATTTAGATGAGGAGATAATTACAGAAAATCCATTTCAGAAGGAAAATTCAGTCAGAACAGAAATGACCTGAAATAAATCAGAAAAACTGCAGCAGATTTGACTTTGATGCGAACTGTGCATCTGTAAACATTCAACAACGTCCCTCCAGTGGTTTAACAACGTCTCTGCAATTGTTCAACAACGTCTCTGCAGTGGTTCAACAATGTCCCTGCAATTGTTCAACAACGTCTCTGCGGTGGTTCAACAACGTCTCTGCAATTGTTCAACAACGTCTCTGTGGTGGTTCAACAACGTCTCTGCAGTGGTTCAACAACGTCTCTGCGGTGGTTCAACAACGTCTCTGCAATTGTTCAACAACGTCTCTGCGGTGGTTCAACAACGTCTCTGCAGTGGTTCAACAACGTCTATGCAGTGGTTCAACAACGTCTCTGTGGTGGTTCAACAACGTCTCTGCGGTGGTTTAACAACGTCCCTGCAGTGGTTCAACAAAGTCTCTGCAGTGGTTCAACAACGTCTCTGCAGTGGTTCAACAACGTCTCTGCAATTGTTCAACAATGTCTCTGCAGTGGTTCAACAATGTCCCTGCAGTGGTTTAACAACGTCTCTGCAATTGTTGAACAACGTCTCTGCAGTGGTTCAACAACGTCTCTGCAGTGGTTCAACAATGTCCCTGCAGTGGTTTAACAACGTCCCTGCAGTGGTTCAACAACGTCCCTGCAGTGGTTCAACAACGTCTCTACGGTGGTTCAATAACGTCCCTGCAGTGGTTCAACAATGTCCCTGCAGTGGTTTAACAACGTCTCTGCAATTGTTCAACAACGTCTCTGCAGTGGTTCAACAACGTCCCTGCAGTGGTTTAACAACGTCCTTGCAGTGGTTCAACAACGTCCCTGCAGTGGTTCAACAACGTCCCTGCAGTGGTTCAACATCTCTGCAGTGGTTCAACAACGTCTCTACGGTGGTTCAACAACGTCCCTGCAGTGGTTTCACAATGTCTCTGCCGTGGTTCAACGTCTCTGCGGTGGTTCAACAACGTCTCTGCGGTAGTTCAACAACGTCTCTGCAGTGGTTCAACAACGTACCTGCAGTGGTTCAACAACGTCTCTGCAGTGGTTTAACAACGTCTCTGCAGTGGTTCAACAAAGTCCCTGCAGTGGTTCAACAACGTCCCTGCAGTGGTTCAACAACGTCTCTGCAGTGGTTCAACAACGTCCCTGCAGTGGTTCAACAATGTCCCTGCAGTAGTTCAACAACGTCTCTGTGGTGGTTCAACAACGTCCCTGCTGTGGTTCAACAACATCCCTGCAGTGGTTCAACAACGTCCCTGCGGTAGTTCAAAAACGTCTCTGCTGTGGTTCAACAACGTCCCTGCTGTGGTTCAACAACGTCCCTGCAGTGGTTCAACAACGTCTCTGTGGTGGTTCAACAACGTCCCCGCGGTAGTTCAAAAACGTCCCTGCGGTAGTTCAAAAAAGTCCCTGCTGTGGTTCAACAACATCCCTCCAGTGGTTCAACAACGTCTCTGTGGTGGTTCAACAACGTCCCCACGGTAGTTCAACAACGTCCCTGCGGTAGTTCAACAACGTCCCTGCAGTGGTTCAACAACGTCTCTGCAGTAGTTCAACAACGTCCCTGCGGTGGTTCAACAACATCTCTGCGGTGGTTCAATAATGCCTCTGCAGTGGTTCAGCAACACATCACCGCATCCTCAGCTTCATTCCAAAGTAAATGTTTGGAGACAAAAGAAGAAGAGCTGGACCCAAAAATGAAACTTCTCTTCTTGTTGAAGGTAAATCCAAAATATGGTCAAAACCATCCAAATAAAAAATGATGGAAGCTAACAGACCCAGGATCAGCTGACTGAACCAGTGTGACAAGAAATGCTGATAAAGTTCCTGCTGCTTTTATCAAGCGTCACACTCTACTTCCTGAAACATCTGTCTGGACCCTGCCAATGTATCGGTTCTGGTTCTGTTTCTTGTTTTGTCATTTTTTCTGAAGGGGATTCTCTTCAGGGAGAAACAAAGTCGAGAGGACATTAATGTTCTTGAATGTTGAACTTTTCGTTGTTCTTGTCAGATATGGCGTTGATTTGACTTAAACTTCTCCAACAGAACCTCCTGGACAATCAGATCTGGGTTGAATTGGGGGTTTAATAAATTCCTCTTTGGTGCAGACCTCCTGAGAGACCAGAACCTGGTTTTAAATCTTCCCCTCATGCTCAGCTCCCACTGGTCATCAGTCCCCGTTGGACTCAACAACCTTCTCAGCCAGGATCTCCTGGAAGGTCGAGAGCTGCTTCATTTGCTCCGTCTGCATCGAGTGTCTCCTCATCAGCTTTTTCTTCATCTTAAAGTCAGGACCCCGTTTGGGCGAGGCTGGGGCCACTGGGACCAGGATCTTGAGTCCTGAGTGGATGGGAGAGGTGGGCTTGCCATTGGCGCGGATATCCGGTATTGGTCTTTGGGGGTTGATGTTGAGTGGGGGCAGGAAGCCTGGTCTGGTGTGAGATATGTGGTCCGACAGGAGGGTCCCAGAGCCCCGGCGCTCCAGGAGACCTGAGGGCCGCCGGCGCATGGTGATGGGGGACACAGAGTTAGGGATATTTTCTAAAGACTCTCTGGAGGAACAGGTTACCAGGGACAAGGGGGAGGCATTGTACCTCCTCCGCTCCACAGACACTCGTCCAGAATCTGGTGATCCTGGGATGGATTCAGGGCAGAGGTGGGAGTCTGACTCATAGTGCTCCATCCGAGTCAGTTTGGGGTGAGCCATGACCCGGCCCACTGCGGGCCCTGCAGCGTTCTCCTGCGGTTCTGGAGCTGTGTTTCTTCTGTACAGAATTTGGTGCTGCTGGACCTTGTCAGCCCAGGATGGAGCTGACAATGCTGTACAGTCTGCAGAGCAGGATCGGTCGATGGGTTTTGGGGAACAGGGATCGTGGGTCTCGATGCTGTGTCGCCGTGATAACAGAGGTCTGGCCGAAGCTGCAATGGACAGACCATTCATCTCAGTGATCGCCCTGCTTAAGTCAAAGCTGCCATCCTCCTCCAGACCTTGATCCAGCCGGTCCTGAGGAACCCCGCTCAGCACAGACGGTGCTACCAGGCCCCAGGGCTCTGAATTCAACCTCTTCAGCAGCTTGCGGGGTGGCAGTCTCTTCTCACCTGGAGGTTGTGCAGATGGTAAAGGTAATGCTGAAGTGAGGGCAAAGCTAAAGATCCCCTCATTTTGGCTCTGGTCTCCTGCAGGTGAGGCGGTGCCAATTTCCACCTCAGACGGTGACATGCAGGCTGGAGAAAGTTTGTCCACAATACCTGGGGAGGGAGGCGAGTTGAGGTACTGTTTGGTCTTCTTGGTGCCTGATGGAGATGTGTCAGTGGTGATAATGATCACCTCTTTGCCTTTGGCCTTGCAGGCATCTAAGAGCACCTGCAGGGTGTCCCGGTCTCCCTGGTTGATGGCATGGATGAGGGCAGAGGAACCGGAGTAGTCTTTGAGGCTGGGATCCGCTCCGTTCTCCAGCAGCAAGGTCACTACCTCCTTCCCGGCCTGCTCAGCACAGGCGTGCATCAATGCCGTGCGCCCAGTTTTATCAGGGATGTTGGGGTCTGCTCCTTTCTCCAGCAGGTACCGAACCATCCTCTGCCGGGTCTGTGGCTCATCGTAGCTCGCTAAGCAGGCGGCGGAGATGGGCGTCTCTCCACGCTCATTGCCCTCATTGATGTAGGCTCCACCCTCTAACAGCAGGCGGGTTAGCCTCAGCTTCCCCTGGAAGACAGCTTTGAGGAGGGCGTTCCCCTCAGTCTGCAGTGGTCCTCCATCTCCCATGATCCTTTGGCTCTCCTTAAACCTCCTGCCCACTGCTCAAGGCTGACTGATCATCCTCCACGATGAGTCACATGACCTGTGGAAAAACACAAAGATGTGAGTCTACCTGAATCTGTTTACAAAGAGAATGCTGCCACGTGATTCGTTGACACACTGACCCAGGACCAGGATCAAGACTGGGACAAGGACTGGGATCAGGACCTGTGTTCTGACAACAGGACAACAATGTATAGGTATATATATATAGGTTATAGAATGAAAGAACAAAATCTTGTTCTGGAGAGGTTTTCTAAACCGCAGCTTTAATCTCTGATTGATGAGTTTGAAATGTTTTGGATTGTTTTGAATTGATTTGCATTTGTTAGGATCAGTTTGAATCAGTATTAATTGGTTTGGATCAGTTTAGATTAGGTTTGATTGGTTTGGATTGGTTGGGTCTTTACTCGTCAGTCTTCTCTGATCAACTTTGTCATATATCAACTAAAAGGCAACATATACATTGGTGATACATATTCCACATATCTCAGCCGTAGTACTGGAATACCCCAGGAGGCAGTACTGGGTTTAATTTATGCGGTAATGATCGTCCATCAGTGTGTCCATCTGTCAACATTAAAATGTTTGCTGATAATAAAAACCCTCATTCTGTACCGCCTAGTCCGTTACGGGTCGAGGGTAAGCTGGAGTCTATCCCAGTATTTGAACAGGTGAGAGGCAGGTACACCTGAACTGGTCTCCAGCCCATCGCAGGGCCAACACAGACAGACAAACAACCATTCACACTCAGTTCTAGGGAGGATTTAGAGGGACCAGTTAACCTAACATCATGTCCTTGGACGGTGGCAGGAAGCCGGAGAACCCACGAATACACGGGAAGAACATGCAAACTTCACACAGAAAGGCCACACCGCCCCAGCCGAGGCTCAAACCAGTGACCTTAAAAACAACCCTGCTGTAGACCAACTGCAGCTTTGGTCAAAGTTTCTGACTAGTTAAAATAAAAATCTCATATTTACACCTAAAAATAACAGTTTTCTCAGAAACACACAACAGCACAGCAACCTGGTGGCTCTTTTAAAGAAAAAATTCTCATGGTTGTATCTGATTTTAAACACATTAAAACTATTTTAGACTCTAAACTTGAAAAAGCAAGTGAAAAAAGGAGCCCAACATCATTTAATTTGGCAAATTCAGACGACATCAGGTCATTTTAACAGTAGAAATAACAAACCGCTTCATCCATGCTATAATCTTTTCCCACATGCCTTCTTGTTTTACAAGTTGGTCTCAAGCAAACAGGACAACTCTGAAACCAGAAGAGACCTTTACTTAAATTCTTTATTTCAGACCCAAGGGGATCCATATCACAATAGAAAGTAAACAAAAACCCTCAAAAACACACACACACACACAAAAGAAGAAAAAAAGAGAAGCCTTCCACAATGTTCAATGTCTAACATACAGACAAGGTCACCAGTGGTTCCAGAGTCAGAAAGAAAATCTAACAGAACTGCATCCAGGGTTAGCCAGAACAGCAATGAGGTCCTTTTCTGACCCTACACATGAATCTATACATCAGATTACATCACACAGCAGAGCCGGCAGGTATCCCAACACTGACAAGCCTGCATTGGAACTTCTAGAAGCTCTCGGCAGCCTCAGGCTATCATTATACGCCACCATGAGTTTTCTAATGCTGCCTTGTTTGTAGCGACACCACATGCTAAACTTATGATATAGCATGTTTGCTTGAGCATACAGCTTCTATCGCTGCCTGTAGACATGTCATCAGACAGGTCATCTGCAACAACATGGCTGGATATGTGACCTCACTGCACACACTGGTAGAAGTCAGGGAAGGTAGACACCCTGTCTTCTTTGCTTCTGACAATCATGATCTTACTCTTTTTGGTGTTATATTTTACATCAGAGTCAGCCCCATACTGTCTGCATATTCTGAGATGCTGCTGGAGACCAGCACTACATGGGCTAAAAGTGACCAAATCACCTGTGTACATAAGGTGATTGATTAGTGAGTCACCAACCCTACAACCTGTATCACATGCATTTAAAATCAAAGACAAATCATCAATAATACAATTCCAACCTGGTGAACACCAGTGGACACATGAAAGGGAATAAATGCCACAGTCCCCCATCTCACTCTCATTGATGTCAGTACCAATAAACCAATATTCTAACCCAGGGACCATACTTTTAGTCAATTTTAGAAATAGGTTTTCATGGTCAACATGATCAAATACTTAATGAAGCACATGAGTTGTGGAGTTTTGACCATTATATTTATCAAAAATTTCCTTTAATGCAAAAATACATAAATCAGTTCCATGCTTTCATCTAAAACCAAACTGGTTGTCCGTAAACAGCACGTACCTCTCAAGTCTACTCGGTATAACTAACTCTAGCACTTTGGACATAACACTGGCCGGAGCTGTTAGCCAGTAATTATCTGAGCTGTTCAGCTTTCCAGTTTTATCTTTGATAACTGGTACTAGCACAACATAGATGGCTCCGCTAATCTAATCACAGAACAACACATACATAACGATGCTGTCCCACAATCGATCTAGAATCTAGTCCTCCGAGCCAGAAATCTTGCGTGATCAAATATGATCGAACAAAAACAAAGAAGAACCACAGCAACAACCAGAAAAGGAAAAACCACAGCAACCACTGGAAAAACAAAGAACAACCATGGCAACAAGTGGAAAAACAAAGAAGCAGAACCATTGTCACAACTGAACAAAAAAAGAAGAAGAACCATGGCAGCAACCAGAAAAAAGAAGAAGAACAACCACGGCAACAACCGGAAAAACGGCGATGGAGAACCATGGCAACAACCGGGAAAAAGAAGAAGAACCATGGCAACAATTGGAAAAATGAAGATGAAGAACCATGACAACAACCGGAAAAATGAAGAACCATGGCAACAACCGGACAAAAGAAGGAGAACCATGGCAAGAACCAGAAAAATAGAGAAGAATAACCATGGCAACAGTTGGAAAAAAGAAGAAGAAACATAGCACTAACTGGAAAAACAAAGAAGAATGCAGCACCCAGGATGGCAGAGGACATACAGGACAAGGGAATGAGGGTGGTCTTGGGACAATTAACAGAACTGGAAAAAATACCAGACTGGCGATGGCGTGAACACGGACTTTATGTCCTTCCTCTCTCCCCAGTCAGCTCACTCTCTGATTGGCTACGTTCCGTTCCACGTAACCATCCACACAGTCACAACTCAGCAGTTGTCGGCGCTTCTCACACACACATGAAGATTTCTGGTCGTAAATATTAAACATGCTCAATTCTTTCGATTGTCGGCCACGACTGGTTTTCAGAGCCGATTGTCAGGATGAAGTCGCTCGTAACAAACCTCAGACCACAGGATCATTTATAGGAAAATCTTACAGGACTCAATATAATCCGGCGTTTGCAGTTCTTGGTTGAGAAGAAGTCATCATTAAACTCTACAATATGTACAAACAGATGAGTTTTTACAGTTTAACAGCTCCTAATATTGTTTCTGCCATCTGAACCACTCACATCTGTGTTAGATGGAAGAGATGTTTAACAATGATTAAGAGTTTTTTTCTTTCCAGAAGTCGTGAACATTATTTTTTTGCAGCCAGTGAATCTGACCTCATAGTATTATCATTTTTTTTAATATAGCGAAATGCATATTTAAATCAAGCATTAGAGCATTTTATTCTTTCAAATAGAGGACCATGCCCGCCTCAGCCCGTTCTTTAAAAGCATTTCAGGCCTCTGCATGGAGCTCTTCCAACCTGGCTTAGCATAGCACCCTTTAATCTCATGTTTATACTGAGGTCTGTTTGAGACACAGAGAGACTCCATGATATCTTCATACAGGGCACATATTTCCTTACAGCAGGGCTACTCAATTCGGTCCTACGAGGGCCGCGATCCAGCAGGTTTTCCATGTATCCCTGCACCAACACACCTGAGTCAGGTAATGAGGAGGTAATGAGCATGCCCACACCTGTTTGGCGCCTCTCACCAGGAGCAACTCCAGAAAGGAAGAGGGTCCAGCCCCTCTCGAGGACAGTGGTTCTAGAGCCCAAGCCATGCGTCAAGGTGAGTCCAACTTTATCTAGCCAGAACCGCTTAACCTCATGCACAAGCTCAGGCTCCTTCCCCGCCAGAGAGGTGATGTTTCACGTCCATAGAGCTAGCTTCTGCAGCCGAGGATCAGACCACCAGGGTCCCCACCTTTGACCGCTGCACAGCTCACAATGCACCTGACCCCTATGGGCCCTCCTGCATGTGGTGAGCCCACGGGAAGGGGGTCCCATGTCACCCTTTCAGGCTAAGCCTAACTGGGCCCCATGGGCAAAGGCCTGGGCGCCAGGCACTCGCCTCTGTGCCCCACCTCCCGGGCTGGCTCTAGATGGGGGCCCCAGTGACCCAAGTCTGAGGAAGGGAAACGTGGATCCACTGATTTGACTCATTGTAGGGGTGCTTTGAGCGGTGCTTTGTCTGGTCCCTCCTGTAGAGACCTGTTTGCCATGGGTGACCCTACCAGGGTCATAAAGCCCCTGATAACATGGCCACTAGGATTTTTAGGATGTGCAAACTCCTCCACCACGGTAAGGTGGCGGCTCAGGGAGGAGTTCTGTATTCTGTGTGTATATATATATATATATTTGGATACAGGCTCAGACTGGCAGTGACACAGTCGCTGCGCGAGTATAAATCAAATCAAATCAAATCAAATCAAATTTATTTGTATAGCCCTATATCACAACAAGTTGTCTCAGAGGACTGTA
>JBAFTC010000006.1:26189554-26202253 GCA_037177435.1 Melanotaenia nigrans | reverse complement strand
ATTCTTTGACCCGCCCCGACCCGAACCGCGGGTAACCCGCGGGACCCGCGGGTTAGGGGGCGGCCCGCGCATCACTAGTATGTAGTAATATAAAACATGGCAGTGTGTGTAGCTCAGAAGGCGTGAGGAAGGTGTTGCAGTTGAAATCTGGGCTTTAATTCTCTTACTGTCCCACGAGGGCTTTTAGCCGCTTGCTTACCATGCAGCACTGTCCCAAGCTATTTACAGAGGTGACTTATGCAGGCTAACGTGAGGGACACTGTGCCTCTGTAAGAAGACACCGCTGCTATGACAGGCAGAGGGGTTGTTGGTGAATATAGTGGCTGATGGCAGGACCCAGGTGCATCAATTGTAGGCTGTTTGGTGAAGAAGGTTTTAGATTTATTTATCCCATAAAAGAGCCTTGATCACTTTATATTCCTTCTGCACAACTGCCGTTTGCTTAGCAGCATCTCTGGAGTAATATAAGCGTCAGAACAATAGTCACTGATTGAGAAATGCCAGTTTTACATGCTACTACTAAATTTCCATTCAGGCCCTTTTGTGTTTACAGTCGTGTCGCCTTGCCTGGCAGCAGAATTAAGCTATTGAATTTCCATTTTTATATACTGTTTTATGATTAGGATGTCTGTGTACCTGAAGTAAACTTTGATTTTGTTGTTTATTTTCAGTAAAACTGAATTTCTTGTCAGTCTATTATCTTTATAAATTCTTCACCAGTAACACACATATTGATATTTATACATATTAACAAATGTCATAACTGTTCCCTTTTCTATGACTCCAAAAATATTCAAATGGTTGCAGATACTCATTTAATTATGGGTCCATTTTTGAGCAGAGGCCTAAAAAATGGCTCAAATGGTTAAGTGAATCCATGACATAAACTTGGATGGTTGGGTAAGTTGTTACGGAAAGATGCATAAAAACAATTGAAAAATTTATTATCTTAAAACACAAACTATTAACATTAAATTTGCTGCAGTGATTGGGCATGATTTGCTTCAGAAAGTTGAAGAAGAAAAGGACTAAATAAATGTCCCTGCTAATCATTGGTTTAAATTCATTCATTCATTCTTTCTACCACTTTATCCATTGTGGGTCGTGGGGAAGCTGTAGCATATCCAGCATTTTAGCATGTGAGAGGCAGCTACACCTGGACAGGTCACCTGTCCATCTCAGGGCCAGCACAGTTTGGTTTAAATTTCTATTTTTAAATCACTCCAGCCTGCCCATCTTACAATCTCAGATATGCCTCCTTATCAACAGAAAGTGGATCCATTCAATATCCATTCAAATCTGACAAGATGCCACACCTCAAGTGTTTAACAATCACTCGTCTCTCACTAAGCTTTGCCTCTTTATCGTTGCCCGTTGAACCCTGTTAATCCTAACCCTGTAAATCAGCTAAGGGCAAAACAGCCACAACTCTATCAAGGAATAACAATCTGGAGCCAAATTCTCTTTCTGCGTTCCTTTCCTAAGTTTCCCTCCTCACACCCTATCCTTTTCCCATCCATACATCATTGATTCATTGATTTATCCATTGTCCAACTTTAGTGTAGACCCACCTCCAAAGCCAGCTCCTCTATCTGTAACTGCTTCATGGCACTGCGGTTCCCATCCACGTTTTTGTGGTAGTAGATCACCATCACATCATACTTCTTCATGATGGACTTGTAGTTCTTGGTAGTGAGTGTATGGACACGATCTCTGCCATCATACTCGGGAATCTCCAAGCCCTTCTCCCCCCAGGACAGGGTCCCCAAAGAGAGGAAAACACCTAAAAACATCCAACCCCACTTCATGGTTATTGCCTCCTTTTAGCTGCAGTGAACACCTCTTCTCAAAGCCTGTTAATAGCAAAGAAAAGTGGGTTAAAAATTATAATTGAAAGGTTTAAATTTTTTTCCTCCTAACGCAAGTTCATGACAAGCAGGGAGTCAGGAGAGGTGGTCGACTTCCTGTCCCCCACCGGCTAGAGAAGAACAGGTCTGACATTGACACCCTGGCTTTAAAAAAGAGATTCACGTGGTTTTGATGACACCACCAGCCAAGAAAAGGGGGTGGGACCCCTTTGGGGTGGGGCACAGCGCTCATCAACAAGTCATGCAGTTGCCAAAAATGTAGGAATGAAAGTGGTAGAGTTGAAGGGGGGCACTCCTGAGCAGTGGTCAGAAAAATAGAATGTGGGTAGCAGTAGGACCACCTGTTTCAAGTCATGGCTATGAAAAGGGACGGCAGTTGTGTTGGGTGTTTGGAGAGCTGCAACTATTAGCTCAGTGTCTTGGAGGACTAGGGTATGAATGGATGATGAGAGCGGCAGAAAGAAGAGCTCCAAAATGCCTTTCCCATTTTAAGTTTAGCAAAAGAACCGGGCTTTTGCTAAAAATAAGATCGCAACAAGACAAAAGCCGGGTCCATGCATCAGTGTGATTTGCTTTTGCCCAAGGTCATGTGATGCAAAATATCAAAACACTAATTACATAAAGCAATAAATTCTCGGGAAACTTTCTTTTGTAAACTTTTGTATTCATATGTCTAAAATCTATTTCAGAAGGAAATTTATTAAAAGACAAAGCAAGTTTGTCTCCATCTCTGTATGATGAGGAACTTGTCCTGATTCTAGATAAACAAAAGTACCATTTGCAAAGCATGACATTACTTTTAAGATCACTTAAAAATAAAAAATAAAAACATTTAAATGTTGGCCTTTGCAGCACTGTTCAACAACTGTCTCCTTACAAAAAATAAGCATGTTTTCATGAGAAATGTTGTTATTGGATTATTATTTTTTAAGCATTTGTTTCAGGTCTATTGTCAATCTTCAAGATTATGACTTCAATGAAGACAGATTTTATACCGTGTTGTTTGCAGTAGATGACAGATCAGAGCATTGTCATACTTCTGTAGTGATCAAGCATGCAGGCTTTTTTTTAATCTAAGGAGGGAAAAGACAGAAAAATGAGCAAAAGAGAAAGAGATGTAACACAAAAAGTAGAGAGAGTGTAAGCTATTAGTTTGCAAAGAGAAAGGGGAGAGGGTGGCTATTAATAACAGTATGAAATCTGATCAGCCTTCTTCCCCTGCCAGCATGGTGGTTAAATCAGCGTGTGCTGATTTAGATGCCAGTAAGGGGTGCATGAGTGATGGGTACTGAGACATAGACAGTGTGAGTTTTTAAATGTACTGACGTAGCAGTTTGGGACGGTGTGTAAAACCTTGTGGGAGGTTTAGTGTAAAGAGAGTATTATGAACTACCATTGTAACAGTTTGATTCAATTACTTCAATGACATGTGGTAGTTGGGTTTTACTGCCAACACTTTTAGGACAGCTTATACTTTGTTTCATGTACTGCTACGCTCCATTTGCTTACAATTTTTCCAAGGTAACAGGACTGTAACTGTAAGTATTACTCTCCTTTCAGATGGGTTGGAAATTTCTCATTTCCCAAAGTATAGAAAGCAAACAAGTCTTTAAATATTCTTACCTTTTACCTATTTGGGTCAAATCTAACACTTTTGTTAAATATGGATCATTACACTTTCCAGGGGCATACCATTGAAAATCACTTAAACATCTGAACATGGTGCCATGTTTCAATCTACAACCTAAAAGACTGGTGTCTACCTCTTGTGTCTTTCTGTTGCCATATGTAGGCGGTGTAGAGAATTTGTTTCTCTGATTAGGCTTCTGTTGTTTATGTTTGTGAATCCTGGAGACCTTGCTGGGATCCACCACATTCTGATTTAAGCCGATTTTTAACTAATTAGCTTTCAAGTTTTGTCAACATTTATGCTCCTAACTGGCTACATCCTGATATTTATCAAGAACCATTCACATCACTTCTCAGTTGAGAGGTCTACAGGGTAATCCACCAGCTGGCTCAATAGTATACAATGATCAGTTAATTCTTGTCTTCTCATTTATTAACAAGTAAACTGTACACTATGAGGAAGTCATATTGGAGAACAGGGATCATTGTCTGACCCTCAGTCACGATATTTATGTTTGAGACCAGTCTTGAGTATGCTTTTGCCCTAACAGTTGACTAATATATTTTTCAGCTATGAAGACCATGCATGTCCAAAGAATACACTTCAGAGGATAACCCGCACACACTTCCTGCTCTTGATGAAGGCAGATGCTTTTTTCTTCTCTCTCCCTCCCCACACTCTGCCCTGCTACTTGTCTTGTCTCATCTGAGCCTCTCTTTGCATTTCTGTTCTAAATCTATCTAATCTAAATCTCGCTTGTCCTGGTGGAGCGTTGGCAGCTGGATACGTGATGGATTCCTAGGGGGTGTGGAAGGTCATGTGTCTGTCGATTCTTTCCGTTGAGGATGCAGACGACCTCTGCACATTAGGATTCATGATAACTAGGTTTCTGCTGTTTGGAGGGGGTAGTTTCTTGGTGTATCACAAAATTTGGACACTGTTGGCGGCCACTGGCAAGCTGCCAGATTTCTGTGCTGGTGTGGTGTGAGACCACTGAGAAACTCAAGGCAAACGAAAACATGCTCTAGCCTGAACCAAAACAAATGTTGTTATCTTAATCTGGCTCCCTGTACTGGCCTTGGATGGCTGGTTATCAAGTTCTCCTGGAATGATTTTGCAGATGGGTGCTCTGCCCCCATCCTTCCCCCTCCCATCTTCTCGGGCTGTGGACTTTTCCTGGATCAGGTCCCCAGGTCGCCCCACTATCATCTGGGGCAGAGACTTACTTATACTTATTTACGCACACAAGCAGGCGCACTCACTTACACCACTACAGACACACCTCCCACATGATTTTACTGCTTTGGTTGGACCCCCTCCCTCCACTCCTGGGCGGCAGGTTGATTGGATGTGCTTGAGTTCAGCTGCGTCCACATTTGGCTGCAATGGGAGGAATATTTGATGGATTCTTCTCCATTTCACATGGGAATTTTTTCCTTTGGTGTGAGCTTCACATTCTACTACAATGTGTTTTTTTAATTGTAAAGTGTCCTTGGGCAGGAGAATGAACCCCAGGTGAGTGTGTGCATGAGGCTGTGGGGGAGCACAGCACTTCAGAACCTCTAAGGTAATACAGCTTTTTGAGAGTGTATTTGCCATTGTTACTATTTACCCATAAACAACAAGGAGTGTTTGCTAATACTAATAAAAAATAAAATATACTATATATATTAAAAATATAAAATGATATAAAATAAGAGTTACTTAAAAGGCAAATGAGTTTTGATTTTAGCACATCGGCTTAGCAGCACAGAAGAGGGTGCAGCTCTGCTTAAGCCCACATTGTAAACAGATCTGTGGAGCAAAATTTAGCAAAAAGACATGCAAAATTACTAATTCTTCCTTAATTTTTCACCCAAGAGATGCATGTCTAATCTGCAGACAAGCCAACTGAAAGGCTTCATTATCGACTCTATCGAGTATTTTTAAAAGTGAAGAGAGACAACAGTGGCAGACAGCTGCAGGATTTGACATGTTTCAGAAACTTGTCAAAGAACAGGCTGACAGACTTGACAAGCAGAGCTCATGTAATCCTTTTATATTTGGTTACTGACAGTAATATATAACCAAGGAGGGGAGGCAACAGTACAGCTTAATGAGACTTTCACTTCCACTGAGAGCTGCAATTTTCTCTGGAATATTAACAGGTGTGTGACTGAAAACAAAAGCTGGTGCCTCCTTCATGTACCCAGTCCATCTGAGCTAAACAGCTCCCTCCTCTGGCAGGTGCAGTTAACATAAATCATTTTCTTCTGATAGCAGGTCTCTCTTCTCCTGAGGCAAGATGAGCAACAACATATGAGGTTTCTGAAGAGCTCATTAAAGTATGTGAGCTGTTAATATGAAGAGTTAAAAGCTGACAAAAAATGTTTTTTTTTTTTTTGTTGTTTTTTTCAGATAAAAATAACCTCATGCTCCTATAACGAATTAGTGAATCACAAATCACCCAGATATTCTTTTTTAATAAATGTTTTTATCATATTTCCACACACACATATTACACATCATTACAGCACAACCATCACTGGTTTCTCCTTTGACATTAATTAAATTGCAAATGGTTGAAGGCTGATGACATGCAGCGTCTCTTCCACCTTTTCTATCACCTCCTCCTCCATGGCAGAGGGTGCGACTTTCTGAGTCTGGGTGCTAATGAGATCTGCAGCCTCCATCACAGCGACAAAGATTGGAGAGAAGGGGGTGGAAGGACCAATCAAAGAAGAAGTCGACCAACATTGATGGACCCAAGAAATTAGATGAAGGGAAATCCAAAGGAGATGACAAATAAAGAAATAATGGGACACAAGGAAGACAGTGTGAAATAAACTAAGAAAACAGTAAAATTAGCCCGTATGACTTGTAATCTGGCAGCATTTATTGTTTATAAAAAGTAAAGGAAAATGACTAATAAAAAGAAATTAATTCTACACAAAACACTAGTAGTAGCAGTAGGTTTTTTATTTAAAACAAAAAATGAAAAACTTTTTCTATTTTGTTTTTCTACAGCAAAACGAAAAATCAGATATCAAAGTAAAATTTGGTTTCTGATTTTATGTGCAAAATGAAAATAGAAAACACGAATAATGAGAGGTTTTTTTTTTGTTTTTTTTTTCCTTCATCCGACCAGGAAGTTTTTGCTGCTCCGTGTACGCTGTGTTGACTACACGTCCAAAACTGTTCTAAGTTCATTCAATGATCATTTCAAATAAAGAATGCAACATTTCTTTAATTAGTTTTACATGTACTTTGAGAAGATTAAAATTATTATTAATTAAAGTTATTTTCCAACTGTCTACATCGATACCAAACAGTTTCCTTCATCTTTGGCTGCTTAATCCTCCTTAACTTGAGTTGACTCGACTATTTCAGTCCCAGATTTTACATTATTTCAGTGTGATTTATGTTGCAACCACAAGACAGAGAAATCCAAGTGAGAGCAATGTCTGCGAACTGAAGGTCATAGATTCACGATCCATGACAGCTGTGTTTGCGCCTGTCAATCACTATGGTAACTGATGATGAACTCAGTCTATGAAGCAGATTCTGCACAGTTTAAAGTGTAACTACACCTTGAAAAATACCTGAAACTGCAATGGTTTGTTATCAGGTGTGGGGTGACGAGGGTGCCGAGAGTGGATGGGGCGGGATACACAGGCAGAAATGATTGACAGACAGCAGCTCAGCTCACCGACAAAATGCAAAGCATTCACAAAGCAGCAGAGCGTCTTGGAGGTGGAGGACTTTTCCTCCTGAATCGCCTCAGCTACACATGAAGCAGGTGGTCCTGAATGTATCAGTCTGAGCCGTTAGCTGTTAGCTGCCTGTCAGCAGCTCCAGCAGCTCTGGAAAGATGTGGAGACTCACGGCAGGTTGTAGCAGCTGCAGGAAGTTGCTTCTGCTACAATTTGAGCTGCTGTCTGTCACCAGATGAGGATCAGCAGGTAAAGAATAAAGTCCGGCGTTATTTTTACACCCTCAGAAGCACAAATCCGTCCCATTAAAAGAAGATTTCATCAGAAACTCTGTGGAAGAACAGAAGTCTGAAACTAGCAGGTCTACACCAGATAAGCTCACATCCGTTATGCATAATCCAATAGGCGCTGATGGGTGCGGTTTTCTATGCCTGCAAGGTGAGAACCTGCCTGTTTGCATCTGGAGGGAAGGGCTGTGAAGTTTATAAAATGTTCTCGTGACGTAGAGAAGTGCCAGTACAGCTCTACATTGCAAAAAACAAGACCTGGCTTTCTCGACAGCAGGAACACAGAGAAAACAGTAGCTGTGTCTCAATTCAGGGTCAACATACACCGGAATGCACAGACTATGTAGTAGTGCTGGACATACCAAGGCTAATATTGGTAAAATGTATATGTATTTATTTAAAAGGGACAGGACAAGAAAACATTGTTACAGTTTCCATTGCAACCGATGCCATGTCCACAGGCCATCTAGCTAACAGCTCATTTGCAGACCAAGAGTGTGTCTCAAACCGCGCACTTACACAAGTGCACTGGAAAGTAGTGCGTAGTGCGCACTAAGCACTTAAATGTAGTGTTTGAAGTATAGAAGTGCGCGATTTGGGACACACCCCAAGTCCCTGAGACAAATTAAAAGAGTATCAATTAAAAATACAAACAATTAGACACAAACTTGAACATTAAAACATACAATGCATATAATACAGAATATTAACACTGGTGGCTCTAATGTTCACAGACTATATTTGATTTAAGTCATTGTTTTACTTTACGAGTAAATTGTTTTAGATGTGGGAGGGCTTTTAACTCGGCAGGTATGGTGTTCCAGATCTGAGTAATACCAGCACGATGAGATCCATATTTTTCTTGCAACATGCTTTGAGGAGAGTTAGACATTTTGCATTGTTGACTTTGTTCTCTTAAACAACAGTTTGTGATAAGAGGAAATAACAGAACTATTTTATTATTTTGTTACATTGTTGATGTTATTTTATATTATTTACAAATATAAGTTTTAAGACATATCCTGGACTCTCATGCGTTTCTGTGTTGCTTTAAGATTGCTGAGAAGACCAAGACCACAAAGTTAACGGAAAGCTAAAGGAAAGAGTTTTTTCTGTGCTTTGAAAAAGATCTGCACACAGGATGTCAAACTATTAACAGTGAGATTTCATCCATATTATCTCTCAAGTGTCAACATGTAGCTCTGAGCTGGAGACTGATCTGGAGCTTCTGGAGCCGATTGTCAAAAGAAGACTGCTGCACAAGCTGCTCAGAATAATGGACAAATCTTCACAGCCTCTATACAACACAGTGAATAAACAATAGTGTGTTCAGTCAGAGGTTTCTTCAAGTAGCTGAAAGATGAATAGATAAAATCTGTTCCACTGTTTTGGCATTATCTCGCTGACGTGTCAAACTTATTGTATAAATTATTAAATTATTAACGATTGCAGATGGGATACAAAAATATGTTAATTAACCTGTTGAATTAATCATGTTTGTTTTTCCTACCGAGGCACATAAACTCACAGCAGCTGAGCAGAAGATGTAACATCTTCACTAAATATTTTGTTTGACTAATACGTTGTCAGATCTGAATAATAATCCAAGTCCAAACCCTACACACACACTGCCACCTCCCACCAGGACCGCTCTGGCCCTGGTTCTCTCACTCTCTCTGTCCTACACCCACGGCCCGTATGTTGCCATAAATGCTGCTAAGAATCTCGGTCCACACAAAGCGCAAACTGTCTCTGACACATTCACACACTCTTACATGTCCAGAGTTTTAGAAATGTACAGAGATTCTCAGATGTTCACATACACAGATAAATATTAAAACACAAACATGGTAAAGTTTGGCATTCTGAGTGAATTAACTGCTTCAGCTGACCAGGGAAGACAGAAAACCACACAACAGCAAACAGAAATGCATCTCTCTTGTGTGATTTAGCTTATATTCTTGGCAGTCAGAGCCTTGACATTTCCAGATGATTATTAGCTGAGGTGTGTAAAGCAGCTCTGAATAGGCCAGTTTTTTTTCTCCTTTGACTACTGAAAAGTTCCAGTCTTTTCAAGTCAAATATAAACAGCTGTCAGACATCATCTGCCTTCCAGGGTGGCATTCAGCTGTAGATAAATCTTTGTGTAATATGACTTGATATTTGAGTTTTAATATTTAACTGTGGAGTTGAAAATTTTAGGCTCAAATGGTAGTTAAGTTGAGGGAGCAGACACAGAATAATGGTATAACTGCTGTTGAAATTTAATTTAAAATTATAACCAAGGCTACACTCTTAGTTTAACTTTGCATCTTTCTTTGGTTTCAAGACTTTATGATAAGTTTGTGTCACGATTCAGCAGACTGGACCCAGTGAATATCAGAGACCCAAGGATTGGTGTAAACAAGGAAATGTATTCAGGATGGTAGGATGGTTCCTTTCTGGTGGCTTGTCTGTGGACGTATGAGAGCAGGGGTGAGCAGTCAGAATTATCTGCTGAATGTGATCACGTACCAGAGGAGGTGAAGGAGTACACATGGCAGAGTTCTCTGGGAGAGAGGATGGGAGCAGCCAGAGGAATTCCCACAGAGAAACTGTCAAAACAATTGAACCAGAGAAAGTTAGAATGGGGCAAGGCTGATCATTGTTAACTTTAGTTATAATCAATGTGAGAAATACAAGAATTTTTGGATGTCTGGAAATCCTTGAATAACGGCAGTAAGCCCAATATTAAAAACAAAACTCTGTTGACAGAATTATTTTTGCATAATTTCTAATATATATATTCTGTATGTACCTTGGTTTTAAGCTCATTTTGGGGGGAAGGTGTGGTTACTGGTGTAGTTTTCAGGTGGATGTAGATGGAAGTGATTTTGGACTGGAAAAATGACAGGAATGATTGCATTTTCCAACTGTAAACATTGAAGAAGTGTTTTAATGGGGTTTCAGGAACTGATTTATGGTGGAGAAGAGGCTCAGCATGTAGGAAGGATATTGGAAAAGTAAGAAGAGTAGGCATCACCTGAATGTCTAAGAGCACAAGTACCTATGCCATGAGCAGATGTTATTTTTTCACTGCTTTGCGAATGTTTATCTCAGTGCTTTGAGGTCAGTTAGCCTCCATAAAGAAATGTCAAAATGATGACACGTACAGTTGGTGGATGACTGGAGGATGAGAGGTTGCTAAGTAACCAAGATTTTGACAGACTGAGGGATCCAGCTGCAGACTGAACGGTTGGGGCATGTAGGATGGGAATGAAGGCTATAGTAAGTATGCATATTGTGTGTAAATATTTGTTTCTTGTGTAAATCTGTGATCCAGGAAAAAATTTAATTCAGAATCACTGGATTTAAACTGTTTTCAGGCGGAAGGCCATCAATTATGAGCCTGAAGCATATGATCTTTTAATGTTTGACCTTTAGGAATCAACATGCTTGAGGCTCCAAAGGCACACAATATGGCCATCATGACCACATCAAATCCATCCATCCATTTTCTTAACCGCTTAGTCCATTTTTGGGTCACGGGTAAGCTGGAGCCTATCCCAGCATTTTAGCAGGTGAGAGGCAGGTAGACTCTGGACAGGTCACCAGTCTGTCGCAGGGCCAACACAGATAGAGACAAACAACCATTCACACATTCTCCTAGGGAGAATTTAGAATAACCAAGTAACCTGTCATGCATGTCTTTGGATGGTGGGAGGAAGCCAGAGAACCCACGCATACAGAGAGAACATGCAAACTCCACACACAAAGGCCACGCCCCCTGTTCAAACCTCCCCCCAGGCGAGGCTCGAACCGGCAACCTTCTTGCAGTGAGACTGCGGTGCTAACCACCACACCACCGTGTAGCCCTCACATCAACTCAACAACAGAAAAATAAATTGTTCAAACCTGTTGAAGGTTATGTTACCATATATGGAAACAACTGCATAATTATGTGAAAATAGTGTTAAGGAATTCCATAAATTGTCACTTTAAAAATAAAACCTAAAGTCATCCCAAAAATTTCTTAAAAAATTTCTTTCTTTCTTTAAACATTGATACAAATAAATGATTTTCAATGTATGCATTCAGCAGCCTTACTATAATTATAAAACACAAACAATTCTTAAATCTGATGATAGCAGCAATCTCAAAAATGTTATGAGTTGGCAAAGAAAAAGACCTTTAAGTGTATGCAAGTAACGTCACTCTAGAATGTTTTACATCAGCAGATCAACTCGTGAGGGTGATTGAGGATAAAAGAATGAGTCACCGAACTGTCTAAACAGCAGTGAACTGTGGCTCACCATTTTCAAACTCAGTCACAGAATCATCAGTAAGCTAGAAATAGATCTTCTGAGCAGATTAATCTTTGTAAATCTGAGTCTTTCCAATTGTATGACTAGAATAATATCAGTGGATTTCCAGTCCATCAAAAGTAATCTTTTGGCGACAATAATCCCCAGCATCAAGTGTGTGTTTAGATATGTTTGTTGTAGTCTGTGAGCAGCCGAAAATGACGAGTTCAGCATCAGGTTGAAAGGTTATCTTGTAGACTTGAAGTACCAATAAAATAACTTGTCCCAAAATTCAGTCAGTGCTGGACAAAACCAGAAGGCATGAGACAAAGGGCCTTCTGTCACCTTACATCTGTCACACATTGGTGAAACTGAGGGATCTATCTTGTGCAGCCTAAGTTTGGAAAAATGCAGGCGATGAATAACCTTAAACTGAATTAGTTGATGCCAGCTGTTGACTGACCAAGATGATACCATAGCCAAATTTTTGTTCCATACAGCTTCCAGCACCTCAGTACCCAACTCTGTCCCCCAAGCCCCCTTATTTTATCTGTAGCAATGAAGTTACAACATACAAAGGCAGGGATGAGGTGCCTGGAGTGAAGAGGTTTCTCAAAAGATCAAAAAATGTACATTCTTCCAGGCCCCCTTGTGATTTTGGTTTTTGTAAATGAGATTTTGAAATTCTATGAGTTTTGTAATTCCAGATGAAAGACAGACTAATGGAGTCAAGCTCTTTAAAAAAGGCTAGTGGAAGGAATATAGCAAGACTCTGACAAGAAACCTGGGAAGGGAAACCATATTATTGAATTAATACGACCAATCATTGATAGAGGCAGGATTTTCCAAGCTTCTTTATTTTGTTTAAAGGGACTTAGGGCGACTTTACAAAATCAGACTCGCGACTGCCGCCACAGGCGCTGTGTGCAACTGCAGCCA
>JBAFTC010000006.1:26055348-26066481 GCA_037177435.1 Melanotaenia nigrans | reverse complement strand
ACAATCTAACAACAATCTAACAACAACAATCTAACAGCAATCTAACAGCAATCTAACAACAATCTAACAACAATCTAACAACAATCTACCAGCAATCTAACAGCAATCTAACAACAATCTAACAGCAATCTAACAACAATCTAACAGCAATCTAACAACAATCTAACAACAATCTAACAGCAATCTAACAGCAATCTAACAACAATCTAACAACAATCTAACAACAATCTAACAACAATCTACCAGCAATCTAAGAACAATCTAACAAATCTAACAACAATCTAACAACAATCTAACAAATCTAACAACAATCTAACAGCAATCTAACAACAATCTAACAACAATCTAACAACGATCTAACAACGATCTAACAAATCTAACAACAATCTAATAACAATCTAACAGCAATCTAACAACAATCTAACAACCATCTAACAAATCTAACAACAATCTAACAACAATCTAACAACAATCTAACAACAATCTAACAACAATCTAACAAATCTAATAACAATCTAACAACAATCTAACAGCCCATCAAGTTTCTCTGTCAGGCTACGTTTAGTATGTAAAAGTTGTTTTTTCTCCTAAACTTTCAGCCCTGCAGCTGACGTCTAAATATTTACTTTAAATTTAATTTTTTTCTAAACAATCTGACCTGACTAGCCGGTCCGTTTATGTTTGGTTTATGTTTGGTATTGTACATTATTTCATCTGTCTAACCTCAACAAGGTTCTTTCTGGGAGAAATTTGCATGTTTTCTTCAAGTTTTCTGGGTTCTCTGGCTTTCTGTCACAGGCCAAAAGCATGCGTGCTACTTTAGCTGGTGCTTCTAAATTCTTCTTAGGAGTGAGTGTGGTTGGTTGGTTGTTGAGTTTTGTTGGTCCTGTGATGGACTGGCAGCCTGTCCACCGTGTAGAAGGATGGAGAATTTTTCATCTGTAACTCCTGGTTGGATGTAAAAGAAAGAATAAAAGATACCAATATGATACCGGAGCAAGGCTGTTTTAATCATCACATCAAGACTGTAACAGGCATAACAGACTTGCACAATAAATAATAATTTAGCTAAATAACGTACAGATTTATAAAACACAGTGTCATATGTCTGCAAAACTAATTCATACAAAACCAGGGTAATTTAGCACAGTACTGGAAAAGCCTGACTTTGCTCCAGGAAATATTAGCAACAAAAGCCAAACAATATAAAAAGAAAAGAGAAAGCAAGCAAACAAAAGAAGAAAGTTATATTTATAACTGTGTTTTAAAACGACTGCTCTTGTTTCGGGCCTTAGATCCGGAAGAGAAATGAAAACAAGCTTTGTAATGAAATGAAAGTGAAAGAATCCCTCCTGCTGCAGGTGAGAAAAAGAAACTAAGACAAAAACAAAGAAAACCAAAGCAGTCCTCACATGTTCTCATGTTCTTGCAGCTGCAGTTCCAGCTGGAGAAGAAAAGTCTGACTGAGGTCAAAATGAGCTGCAAGCTGAGCGGCGTTACAGTAACTTACTACCCAACGCTGGTTTTAAATACCAGTTGGTTTACAATAAACTTCATCACTTCACCACTGTTGCTGTTTTATTTAAAAAGTCATCCTAAACACCAACATAACTGCGACAGAGGCCTTTACAGGAAACCAGGACCATTTCAGGAGAAACTCCTGCAGGCATGGCTGCATCTGGTTTTTCAGGTCTGATCTAAAGAGGAGGATTTTACTCAAACAGAAACACGAGTGTTAAAAAGAATGTCAGGAAATTAACTAGAAAAACAAACATTAAAGACAACAACAAAAACTAAAAGAAAATTTGGGATTTTTGCTTGTTTAACATGTAACTAATAATCATGTTAGCTATATATTTATTCTATTCAGCTTATTCCAGTTCAAGGTCACAGGAAGCTGGAGCCCATCCCAGCAAATAGCAGGTGAGAGGCAGGTACACCTGGACAGGTCGCCAGTCCATCGCAGGGCCAGCGCAGAGACAAACAACCACTCGCTCCGCTGGAGAATTTAGAAAAATCAGTTAAACACCTTTGGATGGTGGGAGGAAGCTAGATAAATAACTATGAATGAATTTTAGTAGAAAAGGGCCACAACAACACGAGCCGACAGTTTCCTTTTAACTCATCCTAACAAAATGACAAGAGGCAAATCCTCCCAAAGAGATTATTTTAACCTTTGACAGTTCCTCAGTTAGAAGATATAGAGAACAAAAGGTACCAACCTGTGCAGAAATGGTCTTTTTGGAGCCCTTAAGTCTCTAAAACCTTTTAAATTTTCTTCTGCTTCACTTTATCAGACTTTTGCAGAGATAATGTTCATGTATTGATCTATGATTGGATGGAGATTTAGAGCTGCAGATGCACCGTTCAGAAGGGATATTAATACCGTGTTTGTATATTTAGTAAATAAAATGTTTGAGAACCGCTGAGTTAAGAGACTGTTTATATATATTAATATTTAGGGAAGCCTGTAAATCTTGTATTTTGCCCTATATAACGTCTTGTCGCCAGTAACACATACAGTCATATTTACATGTGTCACCAAATCTCACGAGTGTCGTCTTTATTATGATTGTAAAAGTATTCAGATGGACCTCGGGGTTGCAGAGATATTTTTAGAAGAAATGAAGTTCATACTTTCATAATTGTTTTGTTGTTACGACTATTGCAAGCATGTTTTGTACCCTCAGTTCACAGCTTGCATTAGGCCACATGGTCCACACATCGCAGCTCTTCGTGTGCACACACCCTCGTATCCTTGCTAAAACAAGGGGTGTGCACACAGAGACAGATGAGATACAGGTGTGTAGGTTTCATGGATCTCTCGTGGCTTGGTACATTCAACCAGTTCTGCTTGTTTCTGCCTGAATTCCTTTGATTTTACAGTAAAATTAAACTGGCCGGTTGGTGGTGAGTCGCTGGGTGATGTGCAGTTTTTCTGTTTCATTTCTCCGCTGCTGATGATTATTGGATTGATAAGAGCAGCACGGGTCAAATAAACAGCAGCCCAAACGCTGTTGGTCGTTAAACCAAAACAAGATGGACGGCAACAAGCTAAAATAAAGTGGAATCCACATCAGGAAACAAATTCCTTACACTGAACACACTGGTGTGTTTGTGGTTATGTTAGCTGGTAATTCTAGCGTGTACCAGGAATTAGGCTCCAGCTTCCCTGCGACCCTGAAATGGATGAAGGTGTTTGAAAATGAAAGTTAATGGACTTAGTGTACTCTCTGTACTCTACCTGCCACATTCACCCATACTCAGACGGGCACGCTGGGAGGCTAACTGGAGTTAGGTGTCCTGCCCAAGTCAGGGGGGCCTAGAATCGATCTACCAACCTTCCGGTTGGAGGAAGTCTGCTCTTCCTCCTGAGCTCCAGCTGCTACTGATGGACAGATGAAAGGTATAGAAAATGGATGAAGGAGTATGATGTTTATAGTGGTTAGAACTCCAAGCATAACCAGTCTGAAAAGAAAAAGCACATCTAAAACCTGCAGGGCAGACCTACAAGGAGCTTTACTGGAAAACTCTGCTTTACAGGAAAGCAGGACTTAAAAGTATTTCTGAAGAAACACAACTTATAGGCGGTACCTTGTCTTTCAGTCACGAGCTATGGAAGGTATTTTAATCCCAATGATAAATCTGCTGTCATCTACGTGTGAAGGAGTGCTGAGACTAAGTGACACTCGGTCATAAAAGAATTTGTGGTATGTAGCAGACGAGGTGGAAGCTGTTATAAACAACCGTGTTCGCTCTTCAGTCACCTGCACTACAGCTGGAACTGGAACAGGTAACAACATTTTCAATGAGCTCATCAGAGGGAGTGTGTGTGTGTGTTTGATATATCCTCTAAAATTTGTTCTTAATGGGTGAATGTGATCGGAGTTTATATCTATCTATATAGATGCATGTTTCAGCTCCTTGTTAAGCTAGAGGATAATTATTTTAAAACATTTGATCTTTAGTTTTCATTCTGGTTTTTTTTGTCTTTTCTGGTAAAAGTAGCTCTCCAGCTCTCTGTATTTTACAATGAGGCTCTCATTCAAGAAAACAGCGTAGATAAATGTCCATGTCCACGTTAGGAGGGAGCACAGCTTGATTTTCTTCCTGTTCCATGTAGAGTTCGTAGCGTTATGCGTTCTGTTCTGTTCTTCTTCTCTGCACCATGTTTCATTTGCTTCTTGTTGCGCTGCTCCCTCAGTGCATGCTTACCTCCGCCTTTTATTTATGTAGTTTCCCTCTGCCCAGTCCTCATTGTTTCCATGTAGTCACTCCCTAGCCGACCTCTCCTGGTTTTCCCTCGTGTTTTATGTTGTCATTAGTGTGTTTCAGAGTTTTGGTTTCTTGTCTTTAGTTGTTTTTACCTGTTTAGTTGAATCTATCCAATAATCCATCTTTTCCAACTTCCCCCTGCCTCTGGCTCCGTCCTGTATTTGGGTCCCTCCTCCACACAGACACGTTGACATTTGTGTTTAAATGTGGCAGGTAAAAGTAAACATTGTAGTACAGTAAAGCCATGTTTGTCCTGTGTTACTACAACTTCTGGAATGTTTGCTTGTGTGCAAATGAAAAAAAAAGATGAATTCATGATGAATGAAGACTTTATGTACAAAATAAAATAAGATATATAACATTAATAGAAATAGACAAGAAACACAAAAGGCTAAATATATACTATATATTTATCTTTTTTTGTTATATATAAATATATATATGTGTGTGTTTTTCTTCTTCTTCTTCTATAGTCCAAACACTATCATTGTCAAATAACTGAAAAGCTCAAAAGCTCCTGAAAGTTTTCTGAGCTGATGAAACTTTATGGAGAGACCAACTATGTTCTATAATTTTAAGAAGCTGAATGTTCTGAATGTCATAGAGCATTTAGTTGCTGTGGAAGTTTTATAGTACAAGCCAATGATTTGGTAACCTTGGTGTGTTTATTTGCTTCTGGTTGTGACCATTTCAACAAGATAACTCCACCCGTTTTAAAAATTTTCAAGAAAAAAATGATCCTCCAATAAAACTGGAGAAAGCAGGGTATAACTGATACTCCTGGATTATCTTTAATCTCAGTGTTTGAAACGGAATGAAATGACTTTTTGAAAAAGAAAATAATAAAAGCGGGATTTTTTAAGAACAGAAATTACAGGAGCAAACATGATGCGTTTCAGTTCTTGGCAGAGAATCCCGGCTTTTAGTAGCCATGAAGGCTGCTGGTCCATCCAGTCCCTCCCCTCGAAGCTGCTGATGGACCAGCATCTACTAGAAGCTGGAAGTGAAGCGGGACGCAGAGTGCCGACTGGAAAAAAAAAAGGATTAATGAGTGTTATAAGCAGCTTTTACCTTTCAGCTCCCTCTGATGACCTTTCCTGCTTCCAGTACAACCTTCTTACCTGTTTTCTCTCTATTCAACATATAGGAACACTTTTTCAGCACCTCGGCACATTTTCCTGATCAAGCTCCAACCACAACGTTAGTGGTTTACCTCCACGTCTTTTTAAATTAGAAGCTGATGTTCTGACTTGTTTTTTAAGGGGAACCTAATTTACATTGAAACATTGGATTTCATTTTCAAATTATTCCCATAACATCTCGTGACTGACATGCACGCTGCCTCTCTTTTCACCTATACCTGTTGTTATAGTGTGCAGTGCATTGTGGGTAACACAGTATGAAGTCAATGTTTCCCTGAGGCACTGACTGTTGCACCCAAATTCGCATAAAATGTTTTGTATTTTTTTTTAACTAATAGAATTTATCTATATTTTTAGATTTCATTTACTTGTTAAACAGTTAATAAAACGTCTATCTTTCTTAACTCCATACACAGAGGTGATCATCTCCTGCAGCTATAAGTGCTTTTGGATGGGGGAGGGGCGGACGCACTTCCCATTGACTAAAGGTAAACGTGCTTTCACGTCAGTCTCTAAATCCACCAACAGGTATTTGAGTTTTTGCAGCAGATTTCCTTCACTAAATGTAAGATCTGTGTTTATTGTTGTCTTTTAGCCCAACAGAGCAACCAAAAGTAACCGATGTTTGTTTTCATTTTTAACATCGACTAAGGTGTGAAGAACTGAGTATCTGAGATGGCAAGCGGATCACCCCTGTCCACTGCTCGAGGTGGACTAAGGCATGTTGGGAGTAAATTCCGAGATTCCCTCTTTCTCCTGGATGTTCTCCATGTGGATCAGTATGATGGAGAGATTTTTAATAAAAAACTGGCTGAGGAGACAGAAGAAAACTTTTACAAAGGGGCTCCCCCTAACTGGCTCGATTTCCACATCAGTGAGCATCCTGAATTTAAAAGTGGTGGAACTGGTTTCATCCAACGAGATGGATTTGAAACTCTTAAGAATCAAATTGTGGAAAAAAGAAAATTCCCTGCGATATCAGTGGTTAAACTGTTTCACCAGCCAGGAAGTGGAGGAACAACCATGGCCATGCAGGTGTTGTGGGACTTGAGGAAAACTTTTCGATGTGCTGTTTTAACAGACTCAACCTCAGACATCACAAAAGTTGCAAAGGAGGTGGTTCTCCTTTACACAGCAGGTGATCAAGGCCACCAGAACACAGTGTTGTTGTTAGTAAATGATGAGCAGGTTCTGGAAAAACTGCAGGACAGCATTATGCTGACCATTGCTGAACAAAAGATAGTCACCCGTATGCCTGTAGCGATTTTACTCAGCTGTGTGAGGAAGGATGTCCTGGTACAGAAAGGCCCCGTTGTCCTGCCGAGAGTTCTGTCAGATGCAGAAGAGAAGAAATTTAAAAAGAAAAAAAAGGAGCTTATCACAAGGTACGGTGAGAAAATAAAACAATTTCATGGCTTTAACATAATGCAAAGTAATTTTTCTCAAGATTACATCAAGCAAGCATGCGAAGTGTTCAGCTCAGTCCGAAAAGCAAACAGACCACAGAAGACCCAGCTGGCTGCCTACCTGTCCCTGCTGAATGCCTACGTACCAGGTTCATATCTACTGGAGTCTCAGTGTCTGGACTTCCTCAAACCTCATGATTCTGTCCATGGAGACCTTACACTTAAGGAGTTGATGCAGCCCTATGGTGATCTCATCATCACCTTCCAACAAGATGAAAGATCTGAGAGAAAGGTCCGCATGGCTCATCCAATGATAGCAAAGTGCTGCACTGAACTCATGGCTGCAGCAGGAGTGACCAGAAGTGACACAGCAAGAAACTTCCTGAACAATTTTTGCAAATATGCAGAAATTGATGAGTTTCCTCAATGTGTGCTTGGGTTTGTCAAAGACATGCTAACCAAAAGAGAGATGAAAACAGAGGACCCAGTCAATACTTCAGATAGTAAAGAGAATCAAGAAAGGTTTTCAAGACTCATTCTAGATATTCACAAGATGGAGGGAAGCAAACAGAGTGCCTCAGTTTTAAAGGTGGCATCAAACAAATTTAAGCTAAATCCATTTTTCCCCCAGGCCCTTGCTTGATTTTATTACATCGAACTAAAAGACTACAATCAGGCAGAGATTTGGGCGAAAAGAGCAAATGAGAGAGATCCCCAAAATTCATTTGTTGCAGATACACTGGGGCAAGTCCATAAGAACCACCTGAATAGCAAAGGAATTTCTACCAAACCAAGAGAAATTCTGCAGCTGGCTGAAAAAGCCATTAATGCTTTCAAGCATGAAGAACAGCTAGCTGATGCTGATCAAGAGCCAGACATGAACGATGGCAGCAAGACTAAAGTCTTCAATTCCAGAGGGCTCTTTGGTTTCCTGCAGGTCTGCAATATTTTGTATGACAAACTTGTCCATCAAAACAACATCTGGAGAGACGTTCTCACACAAGCTGTGCCCTTGTGCTCCGTCCTGGACACACTTGGAGATAACAAAATCTTCAGATTCAATGATCTTATAAAAAACCTCAGACCAGAAGTTGAGAGAAAATGTGATTTTTTTGACAAATATCTGACATACTCCAAGCTTAACATAGAAAAAGATGATCCTGAATACATATCTAAGGACACCTTGGACTGCCACAGGAAGTATGTTGGAGACTCACCACACAAACAAGTCAAACAAAAGATTGCTAAATGCATGCAGAAGCTTAAACAAAAGCTAGCTGATACCACTGCAGGGGTACTGGCAAGTCTCGACCGTGAACATACTGAATCCGATCTTAGAGAAATAACTACATGTTGGAAGGAAATTTGCTCCAGTAAAAATCCAGGAATAGCCGTGGTCAACTACATTTTTGCTCAGATCATTTTAATAAACACAGGAGGGAGCTCTCCCTTAAAATGCAAGTTAACAACATTTAGAAAGAAAATAACCCTGAAACTAAACGATCCGCCTGAACAGCACATGGTAGCCCTCCTCTTGCACTGGCCTTCGGGGAATGAAGACAGATGTATCTTTGACCTCAGTCAATTAATCCAGCAAATGCACCGTTCTTATGAAAATGCATACAAGAAGCATTTTCGATTAAGGTACCTTCGCCCCCTGTTTTTCCTTGGAAAAGGACAAGAACTGAACAGGAACGTTCACAGAAAAGTTCTTGAGATGTCGTTTTATGAGGGAAATCAGGAAACTAATCCAGACTGGAACTATAACTGGAGAAATGAGAACATTTTTGAAAATTCTGCCGTCCAAGACCGTCTTCTCAAAGTAGAAGGAGTTGTACGAAACTACAGAGTGTATGCATCTGTTGGTGGCACAGAGATTGAAGTGGAAGCCAATCTTCAAAGAAGCCTGTGGAGATCCCGGCAAGTTTCCTTTTACCTCGGATTCACCATCAGAGGTCCTGTGGCCTTTGATATCCAGACAAAAACTGAAGACAAAGGTAAGATAAAAGGAGTTATTAATTTTTATATTATATGACCTTTTCAGTAATTGCATATTTATTCAATCATCACTGTCGGTGATTCAGGCTTGAAACTGAAGCATGAAACCTGTTAACTTGTTGTCTGTCCTTGTGTGAATTACTTTTTATTTATAAAAGTCACAGAAACCCTGTCCTCTGTCTGAATATTGTTCTTTATAGCAGCATGCCTTCTAGTATTCTTCTGTGTCTTTTTCATACACCAGATCCTTAACCTTTAACATTTGCTTTATCAAGGGCCTTCTGGAGGACCCCTTGAAGCTTGTGCCAAATAAAGGGTAAGGTTTCTGTAGTTGCTGTTTTCACTCTTGCAGAATGAAAAACAAGATTCCAGTGGGTGGACTAAACTTGAGCCTGAAGCGTACTAATGCAGTTAAAACCTGCAAATAAAGATAACAACTAATCACAATGTAAAGGATTTTCATGACCTGAGGCCTCATTTATAAAACTGTGAGTAACAAAGGAAACTATGTAGGGAAACAGGAAATGCAGGGCTCAATAATTTTTTACAGAAGAGTATGTACGTACGTCTCACGCCTGCTTTTATTAATAAATCAGAATCAACTCCAAAGGTGGCGTATGTGAGGGAGCACCTATCTGATGAGACTGAGATCCTGATGGACCAGGTTGAAAAATGTAAAAAGGTTGTAATTGGTGGACACGGCATGGGCATTACAAGTCAGAAAGGCAGAGGAGTGCAGTAGGTGGCAGATGCTGTCAACACCATGTCAGAAGGCAGGACACACCAGAGGCATTGGCTGGTGCAGCTGGATATCTCAGTTGCCAGGTCAATCGTCTCCCATGTGGGATACCAAAGTTCAAATCCTACAGGAGTGAATTGCTTTGGAGAAAAGTGTCTGCTAAATGACAGTACTGATGTCGATAATTTAGTCATTTGTTTTAATTTATAAAATAAATATGTACAAATACATCTGAGATTGGTAGCAGTTTATTTAGTGTTAAATAATATTTCCTTCTAGTCCCTGGGTGCTCCAGGTGGGTGGGCGGTGCTGCAGCTGTGACTGTAGAGGGTTAGGCCAGAGACTCCACCCAGCACCGCAGCAGCCGAGTCCTCAGAGGAAGTCCTGCAGGTGCAGAGGGACACCATCACCGCCATCGACCAGGTGGACAAGGAGCTGCAGGAGATAAAGACTGTCTGGACAGAAATCGGAACAATAAAAAGGCATTATGTAAAAATTAATAAATAAATAGAAATCCACCTCTTACATGTTTCATAAGTGTTGCATCACTTGTGTGGTGTGAAAGATATTAGTGGATTGCGCACAAATGTTTCACATTTCCCATCATGTCCTTGGTTTTACTCTGTACCGTTGGCAATTGTAAATATTGGGATACTCATCAAGGAATTACTTAAGTGTGCTACTTATTTTAATTTATATTCTTATTCTATTAATCATATTAAATATATCTTTAAGCTCATATACTTACTAACACGTGTGCTAGTGTGTTTAAGCAACAATCAGACTCTTCGTATGAGGTGAGTGAGAAGAACATGTGAGGGGCTGACTAATTGTGTAGGCTGGTAAAACAACATGTAAAATACTATACGTTTCAAGGAAGTGTCTAAGTTAACCAGAGTCCAGAGGAAAGGTCCTTTTTGTCTGGGTATTGTCTTTTGTTCCTATTTTTTTAGAACACAAGAGTATAGGGTTCACAGGACCTGTGACTGCATCTGACCCAATTCCTGCAACTGCACCATTAGTCTGCTAAACTGTGTATAAAAAGGAGGAGCTGTAATATATAAGGGTCCAGGGACAGAGAGTGGAGGTCCTGTCTGTAGCAGGACATTTCTTATGTCTGTTTGTCAGGGATAGATATGGACCCAGGGTTCTGTAATTTGCATATTCCCATACCTTGTAAATTAATAAATTGTTAACTGAGAGAAGTAGTTTGTCATCTATGCTCCATCAAAATGAACATGCAGGAGAAGAACCTAAAGAGAACGGTAAAAAGAAATTTGCGTGGAACAATACCTGATTAATTAGAAAAGTGGGAAATAAGTACCTGCCTATTTTAATAATAGGCAGGGTCTGAGCGGGGTTCTACAGGAACCCTCATGACGTAGGTGTTTGGTGACTGGTAGCTCCGCCCCTTGCCATATTTCTGCATTTTGTGTCCCTACCACATTTAAAAAACACGGTTGCACAGACGGACAAAAACAACAACAGAGAAGCGGTAAATGGACCGACGAGGTCGAAGCTCTTCTGACCGTCTACGCCACAGAGGATTTTCAGAGAGGTTTTGAAGGTTCGC
>JBAFTC010000006.1:25957158-25972021 GCA_037177435.1 Melanotaenia nigrans | reverse complement strand
ATGTGTGTGTGTGTGTGTGTATATAGATATTTTTGGTGTGCTGTCAGACCTGTACGTTTCAGCTCGATCCTGGAGGGAGTGATAGATGCTCAGCTGAGGTTTCTGATCAAGCATCATTAAACAGAGCTTGGATACTAAAGTTAAGGAAGCATGAAGGTCTCTGAAAATGTCCTGGTAGACGGCCGCGCTGACTTTGGACTTGACTGAGCCACTGTCAGGTCCTTATTGTCAAGGTTTAAAGGAAAAAGTGTGAAAAAGTTTGAAAGAAGCTGCATCAACTGAAGTGCAGAGCATTTTTTAAAATAAAATGAATAATAAAAGGGAAAAGTCATATTTCCACAGGCAGGATTTTCTGCTTTTAAAACAGAACGTGTTATTAAAACATGAGGCCACCTCGTGTCATAGCAACCTGCCTGCCACACTGTCGTTTGAAAGGCAGCAGATTTAGCCAAAGACATTTATAACCTTTATACGGATAAAGGCCAGTAGGTGGTATTAGTACTCAAGAATATTAATTGACAAAACTTCTGAATCAGGTGTGTTGCAGCAGGGAAACTTCGAAAACTGCAGGCGACCAACCCTTGAAGACTAAAACTGAGGATCCGTATTTAACCCTGTAAATAGAAACCAGCCTAAAAACAGTGACATCACATCCAAACAGCTTTTTCTGCACACACCTGCAGTGTGTGGCGACACACTCGTTGCTACAGTACTCCTTGTCCCAGTCTTTGCTCTCCACGGCGGGGTTGGTGCAGCCGGCACGCACGCATATATTGGGACTGGCTGTGGGGGTCACGCTTGGACCGGGAGCCACGTTCAGCTCTACTTCCATCTGAGAGCGCAGGTAAAGACAAACACGTTCACCTGATGAATGATTGAATGTTGAGGTAAAGAAAAACTTTATCTTACTCCTTCCTCTCCGTCTGCAACTTCCTCTCCTGCCGTCACTGCTCCGTCCGTCTGTCCCACCTCGGACACCGAAGAGGACGGCCGCGTCGTAGATGTTTCACTAGCTGCCGTGACGACGATCGGTGCCACCGAATCCGACTGCCGTGAGGAAGGGACCACCTTGATCTGCAGCGGAGGTGGAGCGGAGGCGGCGGCTGTGCCCCCGCTGCGTGGTTTGGCCTGCAGTGGTGGTGGCGCCTGGGCGGGCACCATCTGCTGCAGTCGGGGCGGGGGAGGGGTGCTCTGCATCTGCTGCAGCGGCGGCGGCTGGCGTGGCGACGAGGCGGTGACAGATACACCGCCGGAAGGCAGCGGCGTCTGCTTGATGATGATCTTGGTGACGGTGGGGGGGTTCGGAGTAGCGCTGGCGGGCGGAGGCTGTGGCTTGATGGCGCCGGTTTTGGAGCGCGTGGTGACCTGAGGCAGGTCCAGGATGATGTTGGAGGTACAGATGTTGGTGATGGTGTTCTCTTCGGGGTTGTAGTGCTGGGACCTGGTGGGGCGAGTGGTCGGAGTAGTGACGGGTGTGGATGGGACTGCGGGAGCAGGAGGTGGCGGCGATGGTTCGGTGTCCATGACTTCAATCGTGGCCTGAGGAGCATGAGATTGGCACAAAGAAGGACAAGCTGAAAAAGACGTCAGTGAGGTTACCGACCACCTGCTGCACCGTCCCTTCTAACAGCTAACGCTACGTTCACGCTGCAGGACTTAACGCTTTACGCTGCAGGGCCTAACGCTTCACGCTGCAGGGCTTAACGCTTCACACTGCAGGGCTTAACGCTTCACGCTGCAGGGCTTAACGCTTCACGCTGCAGGGCTTAACGCTTCACGCTGCAGGGCCTAACGCTTCACGCTGCAGGGCCTAACGCTTCACGCTGCAGGGCCTAACGCTTCACGCTGCAGGGCCTAACGCTCAGCTTGAATCTTCTGGTGAAATCGATTTTTTTGAGTCCGTTCACATTTCCAGTTAAATGCGATTCGTGTGTGATCTCCTGTATGAACCTGATGCGCATCGAACATCCATCGCATGATGTGTGTCGTTCAGACTGTCATGAAAAGATCAGATTCAGGTCACTTCAGCCTGCAGTGTGAACGTAGCAGGACAGCGACATGCGAGTGTTTAAATGATGTACAAATCACACCTTATAGCTGTTGTCAGCCGGTAAAGAGGAGGCTGCTTACCTCCCAAAATATCTGACATCACCTCAGGAGTCAGATTAAAAAACAAAAACTGGACAAACAAAAACATTTACTGGATGTTATTTTGCCCCTATTCAGTAAATAAAAGCAAATTCACACACTCCTGCTTTCATATTCGAATCTGAGGCTTGTTCTGGTGTCTAACGTGAGAAATGAATGAATATATGCATGAGGAGGACCAACCATCCAAGGAGATCGATGTGGAAGGAAGGCACCTGGGTCGTGTTTTATTTGAGTATTCTTACCTCTAAAAGATGGCACCAGATTACGCTGGAAAAAGCAGGACGTCCACGGTGCAGAGGGCCGGATTTGCTACCTTCATGTGTTATCTGATGCTACCTGCGTTTTGGTTTGGAGTCTGGTGGCTGCGGAAGCAACGCCATCACTTGTGTGTTTATGAGGTTAATTGCTGAGTAAATATTCAGCATGAAGCAGACTGAACTGATGGAAACATGCTTTTGAAGGGGGGGGGGGATTTAGGTGGATTTAAACCATTTTGGTGTCACCCCCCAAAAAAATCCAGCTAGTGAATGTAATCAGAAAGCAGGACTCCTTTCATGCTTCTAAATCACCTGGATGTCATTTACTGAAAGTTTAACATTTGCCTTTCTCTCTGGACGGGAACAGAGTCAGGATCTTCTCCAAGATAAGTGGAGCCAAACGGAGATGTGAAGTGTTGCTGGAAGACCCGGGTAAACAAACAACGGGCAGCCATCACCATCATCGTTGAGCAAAACTTTCTCCAAGTCATTTATTAACTCCGACAGCAGTCTTTTAATTCATTCATATTTAACCTGGGACATGATCCTTACTTCTTTATTATATTATATTTTACTTCATTCTGGTCTTTCTTTCTATTTTATCCAGTGCTGTACAAACAGCAGGTCCTGACCAAAACTGCTAAACATAGAGAATAAATTAACATTACAAACTAAATAAATACAAAATAAGTAAAAGCACAAAGGACGAGAAGGAAAATAAGAGCAGAGTAAAATAAAACCGAGACCACAGACCGCTGTTTAGTGCCGCTGACTGGTTGGATATGTTACGAGACGTGGATGAGCTACAAGTTTAGTTGTCTTTGGGATCATGTTTAAGTTAATCTAAAGAATTTGAGTCATTTTTGGATATTTATTACGGAGCGACTTCCTGTTTATGGGCCGAGATAAAGAAATGGTCAGACGTTTCCTCCTGGCCCAGCTGGAAGGTAAAAGCCAGGAACAGAAGGATGGTGTTGGGTTCTTGTGGACTTTCACTAACCTGAGAAACTTGGCCTGCTCTGTACTCTGCCAATGCTTTCAAATAATCCTTCTTTGCTGCTTCGTTTTTCCTTTTGTAAACCTGAGAAAGAAAGAGGAGTTATTCACCGACACGAGGAGCGTTTCAGTCTCACCACGTTTCAGTGTCGGCTTCTTTCCCACTGAAATTAATTCTAATATTTCAAACCTGATGAGCAAATCTCAGCTAGATGTGTGAACATCCAGAAATACATTTCCATGTTTCTATGGCAACTCCAACCCCTCTTACTTGTTTCTGCTCCTCCCCCAGACTGTCCCACATGGAGGCCACTATCTTGGAGACTTCTCCGAACGTAGCGTTGGGGTTCTGTCCTTTAATGGCTGCCTGCGTGTCCCTGAAGAACAAGGCGTAGGCCGACACAGGTTTCTGAGGCTCATTGGGGTCTTTCTTCTTTTTCCCCTTCTTCCCTCCTCCTGCCCCTCCTTTCCGTCCGACAGCCGCCGAGACGCTGGAGGTCGGAGCAGAGAGCGGCGACTCGGACAGAGAGGAATCCAGGGAGATGACTCCGGAAGAGACGCCCAGAGAGACCGGAGATTCAACAAGTACGCTCTGCTTGCCGCAGGACACGGTACAGAGTTAAAACAGTTTAAGGTCAGAAGTTTCTGATTTTTACTGGAAATAGTTAAAAGCCTTGAAGACCCACCCTTCTGAAGTCGTCCATGTCATCATCTTGGAGTGAACTGGTGGGCGACGCTGTAGCAGACAAAGGGTTTTCTGGTGACTGAGGTCGCTGAAGTATGTTTCCACCTCCCAGACCAAGCCCCAGCTGAGCACTGAGCTCTGACTGGTCTATAGTGGTTAGCTGGTTAGATCCTAGTAAGCCCTGGCTCATGTCACCAAGCGGGACGTCGATGGTAACCGGAGACGAGCTGCTGAACTGAGAGCCGATGGGGTGACCCAGATCCTGGGAGACAGAAGGAATGAGAAAAAAGCAGCTAATATTTGAGAAATCATTTCAGACCAATGACGATTCGTACTCCCTCACCATTCCCAGCGACGACCCCAACAGAGCACTTCCTCCCGACTGGTTCATGACTCCCAGACTCAGATGCTCCAGCCCCTGCGAGGGGGCGCTGACATAAGTGGAAGCAAAGGATGGGTCATCCCCTTCAACCACGGCGTTGCCCGGCACCACCACGCTGTCCGAGGGACCGGTGTCCGAGAGCTCCCCGAAGTGAGACACCACATCGGACACGGTGAGAGCCGAGTCTGGGTCCAGAGAGATGGGAGGGATCTCAAACTCCTCATCACCGAGGCTGGGAGTGTGGAACGTCTGAAGAGCAGGCGAGGCCAAAAGAACAGAGGGATGAAAAGTAGACGAGGAGGAAAAAAGGAGAAGAACACAGGTTAGGGAAAACAGCAGGAAAGGGGTTCGTAACTATTTGAAAAGAGGAAATTGAGGACAAAATGAAAAAGCTAGCTCACTTTAATCCCTCTTGGTCACCATGGTAACCCATTCTGCACAACTTAAATAGGATGAAATTAAACTGATAATATTACACCGTTACTACTGGGGACTCTTCAGATGGGTCAGATAGTAAAAAAAGGGCCTTTCTGCACCTCGTAAGGTCCTGCCCCCTGATTGGGCCATTTGGCCGTGGCGGGCTAGAATTTCTGGAGATCCAGGCAGGAGCTGTTCTACTTGGATCTCCTCACTTGTGTGTTTTGGGAGATAAAACCAAGATCCCGACCCTAGCGAAAGGAAAATATTCTGTTCTGATGGTTGGAAATCATATCATACGAGGTTGTGCTGGCCGGAGTAAAAAGTGGGAATTTGGGAAGATTTCATGGTTTAGCTCCCCTCTAATTAATAACACGACACAGTACAGCTGGAGGGTGATGTTGAGGTATCTCTTTCTAAAATTTCTTTCTCAATCTTGTTTCTTTTTCGGTTTTGGATGTGCGGCTTCTCTCTTTCTTGTGTGGTGAGCTGCATTTTACGATCTATAGATGATCAAACTGGTGAGATCATTGGAAACAATGATTATAAGCCTGAGAAAGAGACGACTGTAAAGTGTAACTAATTAAACTGATTGGCTTGATTACCTAATCCCTCCATGTCTCTGATGATGCCACGTGGAAATGACTTGTTATGAATTCTGCTCTAATTTCTAACAGCTGGAAACGTTGATAACAGAAGCAGAACAGACTAAACTGAGCTGGAAACCAGTAAGACAGGATGGTTTCCGTCCTCGCCGCTGCCCGGCCGGTTTCAGTACAATGACAAGGTTTTAAAAGCCAGTCACCGTATCCTGGCTTCATTCAGACCCGTCTACTCCAAGACGGCCAAAAAAGGAAACTTCCAGGTTCTTTTTTCCAGGGTAAAAGAAGCTCTTCAGTTATTTGCCGGACTTGTTTCTTTAACTTCTTCATGGACGAGGATGTAGCAGGTAACAGATTTTATAAAAACCCGTGTAAAGAACTGACAGTATCTCTGAACATTAAGACTGTGTTAATTCAAGACTGTTTGTTTTTTTATATTCACCCCCAAAACATTTCCAAGAAGACTCATACCTCTCCGTTCCTCACCTGGCGACCAGGTGGGAGGAGCCGTTCGTATTCTGACCTGCTGTCCGAGTGAATGGATTTATAAACTCCAACAGACTCAGTGAGGGTGGAAACGTTCGTCTGAGCTCTGACAAAGATTTGAAGTAGTCTCTTCGTTTGCTTAGCAGTTGTTTGTATTGAATAATGTGGATTTATATTAACTGGAGAACAATGAACTGGCTTGAAAAGTGTTTTCACTGAACCGGCCCCAAACAAAGAAAGCTGAATTTAATTAAACAGATTTTCATGTCTTCCAGGAGGAAAAGGCTTTGGTTTAGAAATCTAACCCTTCCAGTCCCACTAAACGAAGATGAAGATGCTGGTCGAGCTGCTGCAGCCGTCATTCTTCTCCGGACGTGAGATGATCAGACCCGAATGAACAAATATGAGAAAATGTCAGAACCGTGTGAAAGCAGCCAAATCCAGGACAGACGAGTGGTGAGACACGTTAGCGAGTCCAAACTGAACCGTTACAGCCACTCGACAGCAGACTGCATAAGCTAACAAGCTGCGGGTGTATTAAGCCTTTACATGACTCTAGTCCTATTTTTCTCGGTTTTAAAGCCTCAATGAGCCGAACAGAGATGAAACATTTAAAAACCATCCAGGGGGAGGAACAGTAAAGGGCAACTTCGGCCCCCACGAGAAAATGTAGCTGAAAAGAATCGACACCAACTTATTGTTATGGTCTGGATGCCTTATAAAAGTTTTAAAAAAGGATGGATTGGTTACGACAGGCTGTATGCATTTACCAAGAAAACCCTTCGTTAAACCAGTTGATCTCTTTTCTCCAGCCAGGTGAGGCATCCCGGCGATTCACCTCAGCAATGAAAAGCCAAAATAATAATAATGCCACAATCACACACTGATCCAGGTCTTTCATGTGGATAAGAATAAATATTTGTCTTTTCTTCATTACTGAGTTGACGGGATTATGGTTTCCAGGTTGGCCGGATGACATGACGCTGCATAAATATGTAGTATGAAGACGTTTCGACTTCAAAGGTCAAACTAGAAACTCACGAGCAGCCCTGAGCTGAGAAAAAGTGTCCGAAGAGAAGGGAAGCTTCACAGGGACAAACAAACCCGAATGCCATTAGACAAGATTAGCCCTACCTCAGAAGAAGAGAGGAAGGGATGGCCGGACCCAGAAATGGCCAGGTAGTTGTCACTGCCTCCAGGGAACTGAAACATACAGGTGTACAAGTTAGAGTCGAGTTCCTAAACCATACTTTTTATTTCCCTGGTTTTCATCTTCCTTGACTGAACCAAAACAAAAACAGGCAAACATGATGATCATCACAGAAACCGAGCAGGTGATCCCTTCCTGACTTGACAAGTCTGCAACGCTGTGGTGAACCTAGCAGAAAACAGGGTTATGGAAGGTCCACTGTGCCTGACAGTGGCGCACGTGGTGTTCGCAAATTTAGCAACAGCCAATCAAAAGCAGTCAGTCTAGGAAATCTGCTTCCACTAGAGAAAAGGTTGATCTCCTCATTTTCTACTGCACGCAGCGCCAGCCCATCCAGAGGAAAGAGATGCACAGACATGGACGTGGAGCCCCTCACTGGTACTCTAAACGAGGCTCAATAATATCCAGAAACTACTGGTTAGCAAGCCTTGGCCCAGATGTGGATACACACTGGCATCTTAGTCAAAAATCAGCTGTTTCTGAAATCATTGGCATGTGATAAAGACAAATAAAGACTCGTGTGCGGTGTTTTAAATGACCTAAAGGCTACATGAAGACACGGGCTGGTCCCGCTTCCACTAACAACTTGTGATGAGTCATGGTTAATGACAGACCTTCATGGTTCTGGTCTTTGGTGGTAAATGTGCGTGTGAAAACGATGTTTTAGTTCTTCAGTAAACTGTCTCTCGTCACCTTGTTGTCAGAGTCAAATCCATTGAAGGACTGTGGATCCAGGAACTCGGGACCACCGTGCTGCCCGGCACCGTCCGTCAAATCCGAATAAAAATTCAGGTCCATCCTTTCAGCTGGGCCTCATGTGTTAGCTAAGAAGCAACGTTACAGTTATGCGGTTTACCGAATTTCCTTTCTTTGGTTTCTCCGGGATTTTTGTGGCAGCTCTTTCAGAAAGCCGTTACTACCCAGCCCCCGGTGCCGCCACAAGGTTAGCTGTTACTCAAACAGCGGTCCCCGCTGACAGCTCCGGTGGAAATGATGGTAAACCGAGAACGTGCGGGTCAGCAGCCGTGCCCAAAATAACCCCCCCTTGTCTGGCTAGCTACCGGGGTAACGTGGCGGTTAACGGTCTTTCTTGCTGACTACCACGGTTTAGCTTTAGCTGGCTTTGACGCAAAGCTGCGGTACTCTCTCCGCCAACGGCCAGACGTCCGTACGCTTACGGGACCCAAACGTGCCATTCAATCAGCGCTCACCGTCGAGCAGACTCGTCCGCGTGCATTTCACGGGTGGACTGCTAATGACGTTGAACACGTGTAGAGAGAAAAACGACCGTGGTCGGTTCAAAGTGTCTGACAGCGGAGGAAAACAGCGAATCCCCGGTTTCTGCTTCGTGCTGGCCCGGGCCAGGACACTCAATGGATCCCGAAACACGGATCATGGATGGGATGAATGAGAGCAGGCAAGTGAATTGGAAAGACACCGGATATGGGAAATAGGAGTTTCAAAATAAAATAACATTGTGGCTCCCCCTCTTCGTTGACACAATGCATTTCATAGTCTTTTATCCGCTATTTTAGCCTTTCCTTGAACTAACCACATCATTTCGACTCTGACCCTAAAACCAAGTCTTGATCCTTAAAAAAAATGTAATAATTTTGCAGCTATTGTACCAAGCAACCAAACTACATCCATCTGCCAGAGCAGTGCTGTATTTTTCAACTGTGTTCCCAATCCACAACCAAACAGCTTCTCTCTTGCAAACAAACATGAACAATCCAAGAAAATTAGGTGCTGATCACAGCGAAAGAAGGCTCATCAGTTTAGACCACACACTGAAGATTTAGACCAATGCAAGCAATCTGAGCGTGATGACCATCCGAAAGGGAAAAGCATATCTTTTCTAATCTAGGAGAAAGCATCTCATTGTTGGATTTCATTGCTGATGAAATTAAGATTACCATATGCGTTTCATTCTGTATGAGCCATATGATAAAGATGGCATATCATGCCAGCACATTCAGTGTGTCAGCTACTTCTGTGGTATTGTGGTGATATAAGAGTTTATGTCACACATGGAGGGAAATACATTTAACAAGATAACACATGACCTGTAATAATTTCCTGGTAAATGTTCAGCCTTGACTGAAATATGTTAATTATTCATTTATTACTGCTATTTAGCATCCAGACAACACTGTTGGGTTTGTATCGACCATATGATTAAAGTTGGTGTACGTGTGCATGCATCGCTGGACCTGAATACGGCATGTGGTGCATGTGCTTACTGATTATTTAAAAGGCATGCAGACTCCTCATAATTGGTTTGCTGCTTGTTTTTTCAAAGCCAGTAAAAACCGGATCCAGATTTAGACATGCATCAGTATGGTAACCATGCAGACAAAATAAGTAGGATATGGACTGTAGTTGGAGAACACGTGTTTTGAAGATCTTTCGCCTCAAATTAAAGAGCCACTTACATGACGGGGTAGGCAAACGAGAAAAGAAAAATTGGCCCTGATGCCTTCTGTAAAACAGGGTGAAAAGCAACGCAGACATTGATGTCTGACTGGTTCGACTGGGTAGGTTTTCTACACAAACCGTTTGGAGCCTGATGGGAATGATGCTCCTGCTCAAGCTGCCTTCCAAGATGTACAGAGCTTTAATGGTCCTGCACAACGATTTGTAATTCAGTTAAATTTACTTTCATTTATTGTGCATCAAGATGCAACTAAAGTCACTATGACTTAGGGTCATAATGCAAGATACCAAACACCAATGTGAAATAAGCCAGAGTGGGCAACCATCTGCCTCTACCGGAAAGTTTTCTGTGTTTGAGGTCATCTAAAGTACATGTCCAAGTAGCAATCTAACAGCACACGAATGTTAATTGTCAAGACTTTCTTATGCCATTCACATTTTAATTTAAATGGCCCAGAACCTAAAACATATCCTGTGACCACGGGTGTGTCTAGAAAATTTAGGATGGAAGGTCGAGGCAGGCAGGAAATATGAACAGATTATTTCAACCAAAGTAGGAATCTAATCTAATTTAAAAGGTAAAGCAAATTTTCTAAAAGCAAACAGCCAATGATATATTTTTAATCAACAATTATTTACTTAGGATTAGCATTGTATGGCTTTAATTATGCTACACAAATAGTTTTTCTTCAATGGTAACAAGAAGAACATTTATTATTAGTGTTTCTTAAACATTCTTCAGGCCATTTAATTTGCACATCCCTCTAGTCAGCAATCTGGAGGGTTCCGATTTTTACATCCTCTTCATGAAATGTTAACAGTTTGGCCAGACAAATATTATCAACCATGCAGGCAGCTGATGAAATTATGCTGTATAAATGCTGCATTATGATAACAAACATGTAGAAGTATAAATATAACATCCTACGTTCACTTGAACTTGTGCCTTTGAGGTCTACCCAGATAAAGATCTAATCATTTGTTAAAATTCGATGGTGGGAGGAGGTCTTGGGAAAGCAGATTTCAGGGGTGGTCTATACTTCACCGGGCCACATTTCTGGTCCCACCAGTTTCACTTTACTGAACTTTTGACAGAACAGGCTTTACGCCCGCTAATTTTATCTTGAAAGCCCAGACAGGAAGTTGGGTGTTGACATACCTGCCCTATCTGGTCGGAGCCGGAATTAATTTTTAATTAACAGTTACATTCTCATTATGGTTAATAATGATGTTTGGAGTACCATAATTGACGGGTGACAAATCTTTGCTGTCAAACAGGCCTGGTAATAACGCTTTAACTTGTACAGCCCAGCAGGCGGGTTCATTTAGCTTTTATTCCAGCTAATCTTACCCCCGTTCTTCACTTGGTTCCGTCCAGAGCAACGTACAAGCTAAGAAGTTTGTAAATTTGTCACGACGGACTGCCGGTAAAACGATGTACCTTCCACCTTATGGGCAGATAATAAACATCTGGTGTCTTTATCCTGTTATGCGACTTTAATAACTAATTTAACCGCCGTGAAAACATCGTGTTAACGGAACAATTAGTTGAGATCCAGATCACGGCTCCGGAGAAATCCCGGTCGGAGTCTAAGTGGTAAACTAGACTAGACCCAGTTAAATAGACATTTAAATAAAGGGGTGTAATTAATCAGGCCAGAACCGGGTCATCTGCTCCCAGAGAGAAGGCCATCATTGTTGTGTTTGTGACAACCAAAGATCGTGTGCTGTCATAAAATCATAAAAATGTGATTATTTTATTGTGTCAAAAAGTTTCTAATACCATCTAGTCTTACCTCCATGTTCACCCCGAAATCTGATTCACGTTTTGTTTTAATCCCACTTTTTGCTAGTGTGAACTTCGCTTACAACTGATTTCCTCAAATATCACAACATGGCACCGGCTTCCGGATTGAATGCGTACGTGGAAATGACCTCATCACGCAAAATCCTACGTCACCGCACCTAAATTAAAAGTCTCAAAATGTCAGCTGTCCATGCTTTGACTAAATTAAATACTTGTACCAACATCATTACATTTAAACGATAAAACATCCGGACATTTTGAAAATAAATAAACAATAAAATAAATAAATAAAATAAAATAAATAATAAAAAAATTGTATTACATTTGTCCATGTGTTTTATTTCTGTTATACTGTAAAGTGATTTAATGTGTAGTGGCATTTCCATGAAATCTTATTTGGGAGGTCAAGATAGTTTTTAATAGCTTTGGGTTTTTTTTTAACAATGTGCAGTGAAAGCCTAAAAAAACTGCAATCAACCTTACATTATAAACACAAGAGTTATTACCTTTTACTGACTAAAAGGCAGCTCCTCGTCAGCAAGGTGTCATTTATTAACCATTAAAAACATTTTATCATTAAAGAAAAAACAACACAATTTGATTACATTTCTTCAAAATTGCTTTTTATTGCCATTTTTTTCAAGCAAAAATTTTATGGATCATTTTTATATTAATGTAATTAAAAAAAGATAAAACTCCGGATCTTTTTCGTCCTTCTGTACGAGCAAGAACATAATGTTGAGAAAGTACAAACATAAAACATTCGCTGTACAACACCGTAAAAAAAAGGAAAGAAAAAAAGCAAAGCGTAAGAGTGGAAGCAAACACCTCAAATCTGGAGGTCGTCCCTTCTGAAGCGAGCTCAACATTCATACACACACACACACACACACACACACACACACACACACAGCGCAGGATTTTAGCAGGTTTATTTCAGATACGCAGTGAGGCAGACTTTAATAGAACGAGCTCACACAACACTGCCAATAATGTTTAGAGGAGGAATGCCAAATGAACAGTCACACATGAAGATGTGTGCACATGCAGTGCAGCGGTTACTCCATGTTGGTCCGGTCTGTCCACCGTTCTGCTGACCATTTCCAGCTTCTTCCTTTTTGAGGTCAACTACAACCGGGAGGTTTTACCTCCCTTTTATAAACAACTGAACAAGACAGAATCCAGAGCTTTGTTTGTACCGATATCCTTTTAGTTTTCCAGGACTGAGAAATACATCCATAAATGTGCAGAGAAAATATGAGCGGGGTATGACCGTTTTACAGTAAAGATATGTTCCTAGTATCGTGCAAAAAGGACGAAGTTAGACTTGAATTAAAACAACATGATAAAATGAAAATTAAAACAGGACAAGATCAAATTATAATAAATATGGCCATTTTGACAGCTTTAGGGAAAACGTCTTCTCCAGCTTGACTCAGGTCGGGTGGAAAGTCCAACCGTGAGCTTTTTGTTTTAGTCAGAATTCTGATCCCATATTTTGATGTAATAAAAAATGAACCCAGAAACTGAAAATATACATAAAAACCAAAGATTTAGGGCTAATTTTATTCCTAATGGATAAATGATCCGGGTTTCCATGCTTTAGATTTGAAGAAATGGCAGCAAATTCTGCTAGAAAACAATTAAATCTTCAATCAAAATGGACAAAGTGAATTTGGTGCAGGAATTCCAGCATTTATAAAGAAGAAACATCGACATGTGAAACTAATGTTTGGTCTCTTCAGAATAAGAGCTGTCTGTTCCTACGAGTGTGGCTGAAACTCGACGTCTTCCTACTGATGCTGCTTTTCCACTTTTTTACTGAGTGCTGCCTTAAACTCTTCTTCGCCTTAAAGGATAAAGAAACTGATCAGAATCACTCACCGGACACCAGAAACATCTGTACTTGGAGCAACCCTGAGTCTGTTCTGGGACCGTTCTCACATCATACATACACACCTGCTCCCAACACAACGCCGGTCCCTTCAACTGGTCCCAGATCCTTCTGGTGGAAGACTCGCACACACAAACACACTCATGCACAGCTGATCTCTTGTTGTTGTTGGTGGAACTGCGCTGGCTTTTCTCCAGCTGACATTTGTGGAATTGAAACCGTTGTCATGACAGAAAGTGTAAAGATAAAAGGAAAAGAGCTGAGCGGGTGACTGATGCTGCAGCCAGTGACGGGCTCACGCCCGACCCGCTCGCTTCGGAACCACTGGCTTCCTGTGATTGTCCAATCAGGAGTAGATGGTGATGACTTCACTTCCTCCGCCTCTGACCAACAGGACGCGTTCCAGCCCTTCGGTTAGAACCTCCAGGAACTCCATGTCTGGTTTAGTGAGTTAATGAACATTTCCAACAGACTGATGACTGACGTACATCCTCATTGTGGCAGTGTTCAGAAAACTAATGCGTGAGCTGGCTAAGCTCAGCTCAACAGTAAGTCGTCGTCATGGTTACACCATCATCCATTCTTTAATGAAAAGAGAGTTTAGAACTGGACCAATCTACCTCCTGTCTTAAACAGTGGTAAGAAAATAAAGAATTGATTTGTGAATTTTAAAAGCCATTTCATTTCATCTGTGTATTCCACGCGACCAGGAGGGGAGGCCTGGGGGCATCGGGACAGTATTTCTGGCCTTCCCGCCTTAAAATACTTTCAGTCAACCGGCGTTTGATCAGCACTTAGCGCCAGCTCGTGGCCGTTGCTCGGTGAGCTTTTTTAGACTGAACGTCTTTTGTGTTGAAAATTTACCCCGAAAACAAAAAAAGAATGGTGTCTTAGTCTCCACCTAGTACTGATCAATTCAACAGTCAACTAGCCAACAGCATCAGCTGCAATGACAGAAATTCAACCATCGTTGGCAGGACGCGCTCCAGCAAGAAGACGTGGAATTGTTCACGTCTGCAAAAGGTCTTGTTTTAGTTTGATGAGGAAAACGCAGATATCCACAGATGACTTGATATCAATGGAGAGGACGGTGTTAAATCAGTGTGTGATGTGCTCTCACATGAAAACGAAATCAAAGTAAAAGCGTACTGACATCAAATCTTTTTTCACTCCGCTGATTTACACCCTACTGGCCAACAGACCGTTCGGCAGACCCCTTTCATTGCAGCTGGATTCTCTGGAGATTGAAAAGATCGGAAGCCATCTTGCTCTCAGCTGTTTCTGTCTCTAGACCAGGGGTGTTCAACCTGCGGCTCCGGAGCAGCAAGTGGCTCTCTGGACCTTCCACACAGCTAAAAGTGCTAAAGAACGAACTCCTGTTTTTAAATATACAGACGTGTTGGTTCCCTTCAGTTAATGAAAGAAAAACTCACAATGTTCACAGAAATAACTTGAATCTGACTAAAGTAATAATAAATAAAAATTCTATGAAATTTAACCAGTGAAAGTCAGACATTGCTTTTCAACCATGCTTCAACAG
>JBAFTC010000006.1:25831609-25848346 GCA_037177435.1 Melanotaenia nigrans | reverse complement strand
CAAAGTAGAAAGAACCATAGAAACGACCGGCAAAAAACGAAGAAGAAGAACCATAGCAACGACCAGCAAAAAACGATGAAGATGAACCATAGCAACAACCGGCAAAAAACGTAGAAGAAGAACCATAGCAACAACCGGCAAAAAACGATGAAGATGAACCATAGCAACAACCAGCAAATAACGAAGAAGAAGAAGCATAGCAACAACCGGAAAACACAACACCCAGCATGGAAGAGGACATATAGGACGGGGGAATGATGGAGGTCTTAATAGGAAAAAGCCAGAACTGAAAAAAAAAAAACCAGACAAAATATCAGCTCGATCTCTGATTGGCTACATTCCAGATGACATCACCATCCGCGCAGTCACAATGCACGAGTCAATATTTCCGCTTGTCGGCTACGACCCATTTCGGAGCGGATTATCAAGACAAACTGGGTTGTAACCTCAGACCACATGATGATTGACAGGGAAATCTCACGATGATCGGCTGTTTGCTTTCTGAGATCGGGAAGAGGCAAAATCTGGAAAAAAAACAGCCCAAAAATCAATCTGTTTATACCAGGCTGTGGTGTTCGTATAACAGAAGCACAATCCTTACAATGTATACCTCGCTGTAAAAGAGACTTAGTGTTTAATAAAACATCATTGGTATTAGTAAAGAAGAGAAATAGTTGGCAGAAAAAACTTTTCCAAACTTCTTTTGAGGAGTAAGATTCAGAAATCATAACTGGTGCCGCCAAATGTATTTAAACCAACAGAGCTGCCACTTAGTGAGAGTTATGACTTGATAAGCAGATGCCATCTTAATTCACCAGCTACAGAAAATTTGGACCGATAAGTTGACAACTTTTATTAGAACCACCATTTCATACAAATGGTGGTTCATCTCTCTAGTGGGTGTGTAGAGGTGTCTATAAGCAGTATCAAGGTGCATTGACGTTGTTCTGACTGCATGTGGTGGTTTTGATGTTTCCATTTAAAGTTTATATCATCTGAACTTGAGCTGCAACAAATAGTTGCATATCATCTGAAAGTCTTAGCATATTTGCAAAGCAGATATTGCAGATGGCTGAACTTCCCCTCTCCTCCTCCTCCAGGGCTCAGCTCAGGGAAAAGGTGTGAGCAACGGTTCCTATAAGGGTCATCGCTACTTCACATGCCCCGAAGCCTGCGCCCTCTTCGTTCCAGTCAGTCACATCAGGCTCCGCCAGTGGTCTCGCAACCATAACTCCGATGCACAGGAGAGAGCGCGTGACAGAGACCACCGTGGCAGCAGCAACCAACCCAGCAATGGGCATCGCAGCAATAATCACCATCAGCACAGTCGTCACGTTAGCTTCCATCAGCATCACATAAGTGGCCCTCCTCCGCCGTTAAACGTTGTCCTCTCTCGAACTGCAGAGTCTTCACCCATGACAAGTCAAAACCAAGTCCGAGTCCCTTTGTCGCCTCCCCCATTCCTCATTGGCCAAAGAGTGTGTTTCCCCAAAGATGATGCTATGTATGCAGGAGAGGTGCGCTTCTGTGGCGTCCTGCCTGGTCGACCTTCATTAGGAATGCATGTTGGCATCCTTCTGGTCAGTATGAGCCACAGAAGATGCAGTTAGATTTACCGTCAAATCAGTAGCAAGTCAAACACACAATACGTTAAAGCATTAGAATTTCTTTTTTTTTTTTACATGTGCATCTCTGTGTTCTGTGTTTGACTTTGTGTTTCACTTGCAGGATGCTCCTGTTGGTAACTGGGATGGAAATTACAAGGGTGAGAAGCTCTGTCACATTCCCGCTGAAATATATGGACTACTGCTGCCAGTCAACAGGGTTTCTTCAGGTATGGCACCATTCATCCTCTGACACCAACCGGCCACTTTATAAGGTCCACCTTGGCAGTACCAGGTTTTACCCCCTTTTGCCTTCAGAACTGCCTTAAATTTTCATGTCACCAGGTGGTGGAAACCTTCCTCAGAGGTTTTGCTCTGTATTGACATGACAGCATCACACAGTTGCTGCACATCCGTGATGAGAATCGCCCGTTCCCCCACATCCCAAAGCTGCTCTGTTGCAGTGGTCCCCAATATATTTTCCTTGAGGACCCCCGTCATGCAAATAATAAAAAGTAGGGAACCCCCTCCCCACCAAGTGCTGAAAACAAGCTATGTCCTGCTCTTAGCTGAGTGGCTGCTGCTTGTCCAAGATCTCCAACCAGTTTACCCAGGGTGCATTTTGCTCCAGACAACTGCTGCTCACGGCATGTTTATTTTTTCTTTTCAGACCATCCTCTGTAAACTGATGGTTGTGTGTAAAATCCCAGTAGACCAGCACGTCTGGCACTAACAACCATGTCACATTCAAAGTCACTTAAACCCAGTTTCTTCCTCATTCTGATGCTCAGTTTGAACTTCAACAAATCTTCTTCACCACGTCTACATGACTACATGCACTGAGTTGCTGCCATGTGATTGGCTGATTAGTTATTGGTGTTAACAAGTAATAAAACAGGTGTATGTGAGCAAAGATACTGGGAACCGAGATATGTTTGGTTTAAGAGGCATACCTTCATTCATTTTCCAAACCCAGGTTATACATCCCATGTTTTGTTTATTTTTTCAGATTTAGTGACTTTATAGCTTTAATAATATTTCCATAAACTGCTAACCAAGACATTTTATGACATAAGCAAACACGCATGTTCATACTGCAGTGTGTGTGTTGCAGCTGCTCGGGGTATATGGAACTCAGGATTAAGTAAGGGGTCATGTAGTGATGCTAAGGAGAAAATGTACTAATATAAATAATGTTAGGCTCGTTGCTCATCAATTTTCTTTCACAGCTGACATTAATCAGTCTACACACATCCTTTGGTGTTAAACATTTCTAAATACAATAGCAGATTAAAACAAAAATAACCAGCAAGCCAAAAGGCAATACAATGCAACCCAGACAGACCAACCCAAGTTTCAGTGCAACAAAAGCAACCTGCTGAACACTCCGCAGAGCAACTGGCCAGTGCTTTCACTTTCTTTTCATCTTTTCTCTTGTGAAGTCACCATATCAAAGGGTAACTAACCACACAAAAGCAAATATACTGTACGTGCAAGACTAAGCCAACACAACCTCAAAGAACTGAAACTTAGATGTTAGATAAGACATTACATGACTTAGAGACAAAGAAAACACTGACTCTGCAGCTTGCAAAAACAGATCAAGCATGAAACTGGAAAATAAAAATCTTGTATGTTTCGATAAGTTTTAAAGGAAAAAGCAACGGTTGTGTAACAAACAGCAACATTTGTGCTTTAAAGGAGACATTTTCCATCATTAAGCACAGATTTCTAGAGTTTTAATATCCCAGCTGATCTTTTTCATCACTAGTTAAAACGGTTGAAGCCAGAACAAAACTACTGGTCTCTGTCACTGATAACAAGGCATTGCTATTCATGCTAAATACAAACTGTAAGACACATAATTTCTTCAAGAAGCCTTAAATCCTCTCTGATGCACTGAGCCTGTTTAAAACTCCTCAGGTGTTCCCAGAATAGATGTAGTGGTTTATTTAATCCCTATTGTTAAAAAAATCTCATCTAACTGGTTTAAGGTCGATCTGTTCTCAGAAAGTCAAGGCCCAGTCTTATGAAATCCAGAAAAAAACTTATCCTGTATAAACTGCACGTGTGTTTTATCATCAGTTTCACAAGCTTCATCGAAACAAAACAAAAAGTTAAAATAGAAAAAACGGAAACAGCAGGAAGGAAAACAGAGAAGCATGCCGGAAAAAACACTGCAAACAGGAAAGTGTCTCAACGTTTTGCATCTTCATCCTCGTCTCTGTTCGTTTTTCAGCCTCCTTTGTTTATTACTTTTGGTCTCTGTTCATTTCTTTCTTTCTCATTAATGAATTATGTTGCTGAATTTAGTTGCTCGTATGCTCGTGGCTCTTTAAAACAACCACATTCAGACAAGTCGTCCTGTTCACTGCTTTTCTAAAGTGGCTTTGTGTTCATGCAAACATTCTGCACTTACACAGCAAACAACGTCTGTACACACAGAAGAGGAACATCTTGGGCTTTTCAGTTCTTAAAACTATGGCAGAAAGGCTGTTGAATCTCTACACGAGGTTCCCTCTTTTGGAGGTGGTTTAGTTGTGAAACTGTGACACACACATCGCTGTCAGGAAACAGGCAGAAACAGGAAGCTGCTGACCCCGAAAAACAAAAAACACACCTTTTTGGAGAGTGTTTATCTTTTCATTGAAAATTCACCCAACCACTTTTTTCTTTTGAATGACACAAATCCAGTTGTTCTGAAATCCTCTCTGTGTCAATGATGCAACACTTCTCGTCTTCATCTTTCCAAATAAAACGTGTTAAGACTGACCTCTGCTGGAGGCAGAAATGGATGCCAGGTCATTTCAGAGAGAACAGGCCTGGAGAGCAGCTGGTGTAGCATCAGACAGCCCAAGAGTAAATATTAATACTTACAAAAATATCCTAACTACTTAAATAGCCCATGAATAATGACCCTTAGGCCAGGCTCTGCCTCATGTACACACTGAGACGCTGAAAGCTAGCCGACTAGCAAACAGAAAACTGGAAAGTTAACCTCACTCTCTCAAATCCTCCAGTTTGTTCCACTTCCAAACGTAGCCTTCTTAAACTCAGCCAAGTTTTACCAAAATGACGTCGCTTGAGGAAGAACTGCCGACTAGATGGAAAATTCTGAAAAGAAAATTAAATAAAATCTGCTCATCATGGGACATTAAAATGTATTATAGACAAGAGAAACTTTAATTAAGTTTTAAAATGTACACATATAAACAACTGAAACAACATTTCACAATTCTTATGTAAAAATGAGGCAAATAAGATTGTCGGCATTTGGATTCGGTACATTTGGATTGATGCTGATATTTAAAGTTTTTGATGTCATCATTTGATTTGGTCATATTTTCATCATCTAGTAACATCTGGTATGATTTTAGACCCTATAACAGCATCAGAACTGGTTACAATAAGATAAAAACGTAGAATCGAGTGTTCAGAACGTATGACAGCGTCGCTTCAAGCAGTCATCCTCAGTCATACCTCAGCACCTCCTGCTTTCTTCTTGTTCATGATTTCTTTTTTGTTGTAAATAAAAATCGTCACTGTTAAATGTGCCAGTAAGTAAAACAGGAAAAATGTATTAAGTTTCTTGGTATACTATCAGTCTAAAATCTGAACCCCAAAACCTGTAAAATCTCATGAAAAGATGGTAAGAAAACTGTGTACGGATGAAAGACACACACACACTTCACACAGTCAACTATGAGGTGGATAAAACCACGGCTGTTTGAAAATATGCCACAAAACCCCTTAAACACGGTCTTATTTAATCTAATGGTATTTTCTCCACTGAGGAATTACCAAATATATATTAGTATACAACTTAAAATATGACTTTAGTAGCACAGCTGGTAAATGAAAAAAGGACAAAGCCACAGCGGTGAAAAATGCTGCTTACACTCAGCCCCTGTTCTCATATTTATCTACATTTACTCCAGTTAGACGCCCTCCTGACCTTCCTAAAAAGGATTATTTGATATAAGCCTCAGTCTAGGTTGACTGGAAAGTTGTTAGGTTTGCTGGTGTTTTTTAATAAAATCAAAGTGTTGTAGAAAATTAAGCAAAACCAGAAAAGGGTCTGAAACCAGTCACCTGGAAGTCTGGACCAATCCCATTCAACACACACATAATCCAACTGATAAGCAACACGACTTCACGACTCCTAATTTTAGCAGTTCTTCAGTGAACACTGTATTTATGGGAAGCAGATCACTGACGTAGATAAATAACTGAACTCCTTCATGTATTTATGGTTCCTTTTGGCCAATGAGAGCGGCCTTTTAAAGCTCTGTCTATACTTTCTTTTCTTTTTCTGAATTTGCTTCTCTCACCGAAGTAGGGTCAATATGAAACCTGATTCACAGTGAGAAAAAAAATCAACTGGGGAGGCCATCAAAGTCATTTCTCACTCAGAAAGTTGGAAAAACCTCAAAATCCAACATGGGTGTCCTATGCATATAAAGTAGTGATAGTGGAAGTTAAAAACTGTTTAGGTACAGTTTGTTTCATCAGTCATACACATGGTACAGCCTAACTTATCAATTAAAATATGCTGCTGTTTTTCTACATATAAAACGTGTTGTATTGTTATCAGCTTGTGGCGCTAATAAAAGGCAGTCTGTGCAGTTAGCATAACAAACCCTACTGGTTTTGCCATGCTCCACTCCGTCTTCAGGGCTCTCAGCTAAATGAAGGCACCATTACCTAAGGTGTAGATTACATTATGAACCACGTTCAAAGAGAGTCATTAAGAGAAAAGCTGGGTGGAGATAAGAGAAGCAAAGTAAAGGTGGTAAAACTGAAAAAGTTCGACACATTATGGTCTGAGCTTTAAGAGCAAGCTTGGACAATCTCTAGGTTTTACGGTTTGCACAGTATTGGTCTGAAGCAGTATCCACACACACATACACACACACACTTTTCTGTGGCTACTTTGGGAGGAAATAAACACAAATCAATTACAGAGTTTCAAAATTCAGCAAGAAAAGTTTGAAGTGGTCCCAGAAAAACTATAAAATAAAGATAAATCTAGTCCTTTTGCTTTTCCAAGATCAGATCAGACAGCACATTTATGTCTTTCTCCGCTGGGTGGCACTGCAGCACCAGCGTCACCATGTTGTCCTGACCTGGGAACACCTGAGAGAGCTGCTCTCTTAGGCCAGCTGTTTCTTCTGGAGTCCTGTCAGTACTGAGCATCAGTCCAGGACCTGCAGCCCCATGCGGCCTTTGCTGGTGTTCAGAGTCCCACCCTCTTCTGTGTGGTCTCCCTTTACCCCGGCCACCTCCACCTGATGTGTCCTGAACACCCACGAGTGTTCGGTCACGGAAGTTCAAGACTTCCGTCTGGGAGCGTGGTGGTTTGGAGGAAGTCAGTGCCGCAGCTAAGCCAGCAAAAGAGTGGTTCCCTGGATTGGGAGTCCTGACAAGAAGGTGATTAAATTCAGGGAACAAAGAGCATCAAATACAGATTTTTTTCTAATATTGATAACAAAAAACAGATCCTAGATTTAAATGGTTTGTTACCCGTGTTCTGAACGTAGGAAATCATTAAGGTGAGGCCCTCCTCTGCCCAGAGGGTCATCAGGAACCATGAAGAGATCTCCTACAAATGTGTACTGAAGAAGTCTGAAAAACAACAGGAGCTCACGAGTCTAAAAATTCAGCTGACGACAAACTGCAGTTATTATTTAGTAAAACTCATCCTTCAGCTATGGAAAAAACAAACAGTTGTTTTGTTGTTCAGCTATGTTTGAGCAAAAAATAAGAAAATCCCGTCAGTCCCAATTAAACATTTCTACCTCTTTTTGATGATGTCCCTCCAAACAGGGGACTCATCTGAAAGGTCTCTCAGATTATCATTAGTCACAATCACCCCATCCGTCTTCTGTGCAAGCTGCAGTATTAATCTGTGGAAACAACAGAGAACAGGGCTAAAAGATGCTCGCTGAATTACCCGGGAATCTCATGTATTCAACATTAACTGTTTTTTAAATCTTTAAACATTGAGCGCATGTACCTGTCATCATATGAGCTGATTCTCTTTCCTTGGACTTCCCTGGAGGGGGTGTAGGAGAGCAGGCCCAGCTTCTGCAGCTCAGTCAGATAGTGCTGTTCTGAGAGGCAGGAACAAACAACCCTGTTATGTCTGCTCGAAGGGGAAACACCCACACGCCTGCTGAGAGTACACCACAAGGCCACATTCAGCCCTGCTTTGTTTTTCCCCTTTAATATGACAAAGGCTAACACGCAAGTCATGCTTAAGAATTTATGCTCGTAACTGTGGATAAGCAAGTAAACACACGTACACAAGGTTATGTAACTTTACACTCATACTAGAAATATAACTGCTCCCCGTGAGTCAAAACATGGCAGCACACTGCTGCATTAAATGATGGGAAAGAGGCAGAGAAAGACAGAATAGTTCAAGAAATATATAAAAGTACTTATTTTCTGGAAGATTTTAAAATCATCAGATTAATTGGTGACAGGTATGGGTGTCAGGATTGGGTATAAAAGTAATATTCAACAAATGCTTAGTATTTTTGAGCAGGAATGGATAGTTTTTTTAAACTATTTTGTGCCAACTCGGTCAAACATTATTGCTCAATTAATTAAGAAAAAATTCTCAGTGCAAGATTACAAAGAATTTTGCTTTTTCAACATCTGCTTATAGGATTCTGTAAAAATATACAAGGTCTCTGTGGGAATACTGCGAAGAAGCCGTGACTTAAAAGCACTGCTGGATGCATGTGGCCATCGAGTCTTCAAGCAGCACTGTTACCGATCAGTATGGGCTCAGCAGTACCTTTGAAAAATCCTTTTTACTCATCCAGTCTCCTGATACTGCAGGATTAAAGCGGGGAGGCGAACAAATGAACTCTTTGCAGACATACCACTGAGTTGGTTGCAGAAGCAATCATCTCAGAAAGACAGAAAGACAGTGACAATGTATTTTAAAGTGATGAGTCCACGTTTTAGCTGCTTTTAAGGGGGAAAAAAAACAAAGAACATAGGTCATGCATGTCTGAATTTTTGTGTTCAGCAAGGATGGACACAAATTATTTCAAGAAATTATCCTTTCCTCCCAAACCAATAAAAGATTTAATTAAAAGGAAGGCTATTTCAACCCAATGGCCAACATGCCTCTATCCCAACTTTTCTGCATGTTTTGGTGGCATCAGATTAATTTCTATTTTTCTAAATACAATGAAGATCGACAGCTAAGACAGTAAAAATGACTCTTTCAGGTAAAGTTTTAAATAAATTTAATACTCCATTGGTTTAGTGAGATTCATCTGACAGTAACTATAAGCTGCTGCTGGAAAGTGTATACACAACGAATATTCATTTTATACATCTTAATACTACAAGAAGATGTTAGACCTTTGATCCTGGGGTCCATCTTCTGCCTCCACTGCGGTACCAAAGCGCTCATGTGGCGATGGCCTCGGTCCCAGAAGTGCTGGACGGCCAGAGCGATTCCTCGGCAGGAGAAGAACTGACCCAAGCCGTGACTGTGGAAGACGTGGAAGGACAAATATGAGGTTTGCAAAGTGAAAATCATGGTTAGAAACTATGACACATATTGATATCATCACAGTTCACAGGATCTTTTGGCACTATTGGAGAAAAATAAACACACTAGAGACCTCACCGATAAATATAAAAAAATAAAAACTCCATCCATGAGTTTATTTCCACTTCATGCATATATTTCAAACTGACCCTGCCCTGTAGCATTTATTGAGCACTCATAACCCTAAAACTATGAAAGAGTGCTGTTGGCAGAAAATATCACTTTAACATCTATTTGCCACCTCATAGCCACGTTGCTCCCATCGATGATGATCGTCCTCAGTTCTGGGTCTCCAGGCTTGTCCGTTAGCTTGAGCTCAAAGGGAGTCTGCAGACCTTCCAAGAAGCGCTGCTCCCCCGTCACCACCACTGAAGACGGGGACACGAAGGCCCGTCTTTCTCTCGCTCTGGTGGAAGACGAGTCATTGACAGTGAAGATGGGGGGCTGAGCTTGAAAGGCTTGCTTGATGGACTGTGAAGAATGGAGCTTGGAGTTTGAGGAATTGTTGTGAGTCTGATGACTTTGTTTAGGGATGGCTGGATCGGGCCAGTAGGTGGCTCGGTCATGTTGCTTGTTAGACTGACAGCTTTTGAAAGGAGGGTCGAGGGATGAGGAGTAAATAGGCATGGGTGGCCCTTTGACCTCAGGCTGGATGACTTGGTGAGGTGTTTGGAAAGGCTGGTGTTGCTGTAGCTGAGACGTGTATTGGCTCATAGGCAGCTGCTGGGGTTTGTTCGGCCAGAGGAACAAATCTGGTTCTGCTGTAGGTCCAGGAATATTGGGCACTTTCACCTGTCCTCTCTCATCAGATTCTCTCTTTTCTGCTGGTATGAAAAGCTCAGCTTCTCTTCTTGGTTCGTCCTCAGTCTGTCCAACTTTTGGTTCCACTTTGTTCAGGATCATGTCATCACTCTCCCGTGGTCCGTCACTGAGGCTATCTACCTCTCTGCTCCCCTCTTCCTGAAGCTTCAGAAGCAGCTTGTGAGTGGATCCATCCGGCAACATGTTGTAGACTTTGGCTACGTTCTGCTCTGCGTACCCACAGCTAGCTGCTGCTCTTTTTACCACTCCCAGGACAAAGTCTTCCTCTTCTCCTTTCACCTCTAACTCCACACTGTCTTCACCTTTAGGCTGTCTGCTTCTTCCTGTTGCCCCCTCTTCCTCTTCTTGTCCAACATCCATTTCCACATTGTTACCCATACCCTTAGCTTCTCCTGTACCTTCATCCTCTCTGTGCTCTGTCTCACAAGGTCGGTTCTCCACCAGGTTCAGAGCTGCACTATCTTGACTTTTTGCTTTTGGAACACAACAAATCACCTGCTCCCGGTCACTGCGATCTTGTTCTTGTTGAACCAAGTCAAGAATCTGCGATGCTTCTTTAGGTCCTGTTCTTGCAAGAACTCTTTTTACAACTTCCTCTGTATACCCCATAGCTGTGAAAAACTTTAAAAGAAGCCAAAACTCCTTGTTTCCCATTGATAAATGCAGCTCCGGTTCTTCATCCCCCTGCTGCCCTTTACTCCTCTCAGTGCCAAATGATGCTTGATGCTTGAGGTGTTCTTCTCCCATCTCCCGCGGAAAGGATGGGGGTCTCTCCTCAGCACCCTCTGCCATCCCTCTGGTGCCTGCAGGGGAGAAAAAGATTGAAATGAGTCCTTGCCTGCAGAGTCTTTCCACAAACTTGCAGCCATTCCTTCAGCCCATCTATCAGCAGAGCTAGAAGTATCAAGCACTGTTTTCTTAGTGGTTGCAGGTTTGTCCCAGCTATTATTAGAACCTCCATTTGAATTCGCACCTGCGTTTGAATCCATCAGCGCTGGGCTTGATCCAAGTCCAGATTCTTTCACCAAATCCAGCAGGATTTCCTTCACTGACCCCGGAAGCACGAGGAGATCCAGAATGTGTCTGTCCTCCCATTTCTCCACCAGGGTTTTGAAGGCCCGGCGTGAATCCAGGGACTCAAAGCCCCTCTCCCAGGTTTCTGGTCGTCTGGACTGTGTGCCCTCATACCTCGCCACCAAGTCCGCAATAAGGGAGTAAGCTCGCACCACAGGCTCCGTCAGACCTGATATAAGCAGGAATCCAGGTGATCCGACCTGTACAGTCACAGGAAAACAGCTAAATTAACTTCACTCTTCTTTATATTTGTCAGACTAGATAAGTTTCTAGTTATGTGTGACAACCACCTGGTCAGCAGTTTGGAGTCGGCTTCCAAGGCAATGTTTCCATGCCAAACCCCACATTTTCCCCAAGTATACTTTTGTTTTAATCTTTTTTACACACGTAGGATTTCATTTTAAATATCAGTGTTAGGCTTAAGTTTCTGTTTATTCCCTTTTCTTGGAATATCACAAGTGGACATTTAACACATCTGAAAGTTATGATGTTGAAAACATTAGCAGTGATGTGTGTAGAAACACTGAGCAAGTACTCCAACGTGATGAAATAAGATGAGCAACGAGAAAAATAAGAGATTATAAAGCAAAGCTGTAAAGCATGATGAACAGGAAGCTGTTTGTGCAGCATTTTAAAGCTCATCTGCAGCACCAGCTGAGGAGACACGTTTTGTAAGAAGATGGGAGCGAGAATGCATCACTGTCAGCCAACATGGAGGAGAAGACCTGAAATCAGGGTGATGTAAGCTTGGAAGGGGAACGCGAGTCTCAGTTAGTAAGAACCCGCCACTAACTGATAGGATGCAGTTTGGTTTGAGCTGATCAGGTTGTAAACGGCTCCTCTGGCAGATTTGTGGAGGCTGTTCCTCAGAGCCCTTTTCTTCTAAGTCACCTCAAAGCTCTGGCAGAAAAAGAGCGTTCGCTTTAAGGAACAGCTAATTCTCTGGTTATCTGCTTAACATCCAACTGGAACATTTGTTGATCAATGAAATACCAAACATGGCGTTGTAGGTGTGTGTCTCTTCTTGCTGGGCCTTTGTCCATCCAGAACCATCACAAGTGTTAATGAGCTTGAGAGACTGAACGGGTTTAAGCAGAAATGCACCTGGAGTTGGCGTAAAATGGACGTCAGTCGTTCACAGATTTGTTCAACAACAGCATTATTTTAGTGCAACCAGCAACACTGCTGAGGAAAACTTTGTACAAAGACAGTTGTGTTTGATTCTGTTTTAATAAAATGTTATGAGGAAAAAAATCTGAACTATGTGCTTCAACAAAGCAAAACATGGACATTTCATCCAATTCTGGACATCGCAAAACAGGCACAGAAGCAAGGGGAACACTGAAGCTTTATTTCATGTTGGTGACACTGTAATAAATGAAAGATAACGGGGAAGAGAAATGCATGACCCTGTCTTCAGTCCCCAGCACATTTCAACTGAGCAGCGTGGAGCACAAAGCTGTTGCTGTGGTTCAGCCTTTTTGGGACCTGTAACATGTGCATGGCAGACCCGTATGTGTGCATCCTTATCAGACCTCAAGACATAAAATCGCTTGTGCTAAGAAGCACATTATTCTATTGATCGCTAGTTAAGAGACAGCCAACCACGACCAGCTGGTCCACATACAAGATTCTCCAGCTGAAGAACAACGTGTGTCAGGAGTGTGTGGTGGGTGAACTAAGAAACGTGCTTGGTGATGCTGCCCAGCAAAAAGCGTTTGCACCGTTATGATGGACTGCTCTAATTCAAACGAATGGTGTGTGTGAGGTTTTTCCCACATAATTGTCCCACTTGAACCGTAAGGTTTCAAAAACGGCAAAATTGTCATAATTTACGGTCATTTCAACAAATTGACAGCAAATAACTATGAAAGAGCGATTGTTTTAAAAAAAGAAAGTACATTTTCCCTGACTTGTATATTTGCATTTTAACTAATCACTCCAAATATAACAGAAAAATCCCAGTGACATCCTAAATCTGTGTGTAGGAGCAGTTTTTACTTCCTCAAGATGAACGACAAAATTTTAGCTGATGGCGTAACACTGATATTACCTAATAATGTACTTTTTTGGTTGGAATAACAAAAATGGGATTCCTAGATAATAGTATGACGCACCAGCCGGGTTTCAGTTCGATGTTGCCTTTAGAGCCACGGTTTCACTCATTTAAAACTTTGATGGAAATGAACTAGAAGGTGTTGATTATGTCATTATTTACACAGAAAAGTGTCCCGCTCAGCACAGTAACACACCGTGCACAGGGACCGCACGGCAAAGTGTGTTTGCTCCACTGAAAACTACTGCTGATCTGTTAACAAAGAAATACGTCCCACCGACAAACATTCACACAGACGTTTGTTTGGTGTGGATGAAGACGTTGCCTCTGCCTCTAGAAAACTGGGCTTTCCTTGGTCATTTGTTTTTATATCTCATAGAGAATCCGTGGTCGATAAAATGAGAAAGCAATGAGGCAAACTAAAAAGAAAAACAGCTTTTCAGTTATGACGGTAACTTACCACGATGTGTGCTGAAGTGCTTCTGATCAGGCTGTCCACGAACAGCCCTCTGGCTCCACAGAAGACGCAGTGAAGGGTCCCGGGATACGAAACCTCATGCTGCTCCTCCTGATTCACCACTCCCTTCACAAATAACTACAGAATGGAAATGTGGAAGATAACACGACACAACATGTGGATATTATGAAACAAAAATGGAAGACAGGTTTACTTTTTTCTCTCTTTTCTTTATAATAAAACATAAAAAGATAATTGTCACATTCAATTGGAAACCTAAATAAGGACCCAAATGCTGGACTTGAGCTCTGTTGCCACCAACTGGTGCGGGTCAGGATGCATTTTTTGGCATTTCCACACACGAAAACTGGGAAGGGTACCCTAATATCCGACCCGTCTGACTTTGTTGGGACCCTTCTGTTGGGGTACCAATCTAAAAGCCTCCTCCAACAAATTAAACCAGCTGTGCTGATGAGTAGGAAATTAATCAGAATACAGAAGGGGAAAGACTACAAAATAAAACAGGAAACCAAAAGACATTGGGAAAAACAAAATAAAACATTTGTCTCACAGCTCTTGTGGTGCTATGAGACAAACTAAAAAGTACATAAACAAAGTGCATCCTGCGTCATTTTTACAAACATTAGAAGCAGCTGCCGCTTGAGAATTTCCCCGTTTTCAAACAGTAAGCTCAGTGTTACACAGACTGCTTTCGTCTACCTGCAAACGAGTCTCATTCTGGAGTTTTTAACATGTTTTAAATTCTGAACTAAACTTTTTCTCTCGTCAGCTCAGTTGGACGAAGTTCCAGGACACAGACCCTAAAACTAACACTGTCACATGAGGAAAGATGTCCACACCAAATAAAAACACTGAGGCTTCTCAGCTGGTTTGTTGGCTGGTCCTTATCACCATGCAACACACCGCCATGATGTCATGCCAGTCTAGCACGCCCCCAAATAAAGAAGGAGTGGCTTCAGACTGACCAATCAGAGCAGAGATTTCCAGAAGAGGGTTTCGAAGAAACAGAAGCTAATACACAGTGTTTGAGGGAAACGGAAGGATGCTGCTTCTTAAACTTTGAGAAGTTGTGCATACAGACACGATTTCATGTTATTTCCCCTCAATTCACGTTCTTTTGCAAACAAGCTGCTTTGTAAACAAGACTGAACTCATACTGTTCTGAGTAAAATTCCCATCACATCCTTTAGTTGCTGTCCTTCGCCTTATTAGTTTCTTCTCCATGACTTTTTATGGTACTTCATATTTTAGACCTTTGACAGATTATTAGAAAACAGAAGTATCCACTGCTTTGACTAATTACGTTGTGTATCTTCTACAACAAGAACATCATGTGGCTTACATATAATTTGCTTTTAAATTTTTTAACTGCATATTTGCCTGAGATTATATATATTTATTTATTTATTTTTTCTCACTACTTTGTTATGTACATGGACATGTTTAGCTTAGCAGACCAACTCTACAGGTATAATGGCCACCAGCAAACCAAAGCTTCTGATTCTGAGTTAACTAAATTCTGTTTTATACTGAGCTCTCATCCTTCAAGGGTCAGTAGCTTGTCAGAGTTTTAGTGTGAAGCTAAAAAGAAAACTGAAGATCAAGTTGTTGTGCTGATCATTCATCAACATAAAACGTAATGAGTCACAGCAGCCCTGAAATTCTTACGTAATGTTCTGGGCGTATGTCAAAACAGGAATATCCAAAGCATTCACAGTTGACCTCTTGGTCTTTGGATCATTCTCCAGAAGATCTGAGGGACTTACTGCCAGTTAAGCTTGTTGCATACCCTGCAAAAAGTGAAAACTTTGTTCTTGCTCTCGAGCTGCAACAACAAGAACAAAGTTTGTACAGATTTTGTCAACCCATACTCCACGAGAAGCTTTGTCTGTGACGAGGCGGGGATAACTTCCTGCAGCTGCCACAACCTTCCGCGAGTCTCCACAGCTTTCCAGAGCTGCTGACAGGCAGCTAACAGCTCACACTGATATGTGCAGGACCACCTGGTTCGTGTGTAGCTGAGGAGATTCAGGAGGAAAAGTCTTCCACCTCAAAGACCCTCTGTGGCGTAACTGCTTTGTGAATTTGGCTTTGCAGAGTGAGCTGAGCTGCTGTCTGTCAATCATTTCTGCCTGTGTATCCCGCCCCGCCCACTCTCTGCCCCCTGATCCCTCCAAGCCCCCAACCCAAGCAACAACCTCCGCCTGTAAACTGTGAACCCTATGCGGTGCCAAAAAATTGCAGTTCCCCCTTTGTCCACTAGGGGCTCCAAAACAGAGCAAATCCCCATAGACTCCCATGTTAAAAAGACCGACTTCACAGCAGAAATAAACATGTTTACAGCCTGGTACAAAAATCCATTTTAGGATAAACAGGTCAAGTTTACCTTCATGACAACTGTGAGGGGGTGAATTTTTTTCTAAATCATCCATTTGGATGTTATTTAATCTTGAAATTTGTGTCCTTTTGATTGACATGCATCCAATATCCGCGGCAAGAAGGGAGAGTGCAGCACAACCTCGGTTTTTAGTCGGCTAATAGCACACTTTAGCTGTAGCCCGCCCACCTCCGTTAGCTGGTTAGCTACCTTTAGCTTTATTAGCTCTTAGCCACAGGCAGCTTGGACTTTGATGGGTGTCAGTCATCCACCCCCAGCTTCACAGTCCCCCTCTCAGCTCCACCTCTTTGCCCATTTTGGAATTTTCCAGGAATGATGACACCCATGACGCTGCCAAGGTGGTGACAGTGGGAACCACCCAATGAGCTTCAATTCAGCTCTTCAGTAACCTACGGGTGACGTCATGGAGGCTCTGTCCATCTTTTAGTCTATGGTAAGGACCGAGCATCTTGTGTGTTTTCTGGATGGGGGAGGGGCCTGAGTTTCACCTCAGTTTCCAAAACTGTACAATGACACCAGAAAAGGCCGCTAGATTTGTCACTAAATCTAAAGTTGCTAGAAGGGCTAAAAACTGCTAAATATAGCCCCCAAGTGTCTAAGTTGTTAGCTGAGCTCTGAGGTGTGTACGAGCATATTCGGTGAACCAGGAACTTTTCCACTGACAAATGTTACACATTGATCAAAATTTAAAGTACAATTAAATTTTATTTTTCATTTAACGCAGTCCCA
>JBAFTC010000006.1:25806785-25817294 GCA_037177435.1 Melanotaenia nigrans | reverse complement strand
GATAGATAGATAGATAGATAGATAGATAGATAGATAGATAGATAGATAGATAGATAGATAGATAGATAGATAGACCCGAAGAAGAAGTTGAAAAAGTCTTTTAAGAAGCCTTCAGAGCTATTCCTGAAGATTACTTGAAGTGTCATGAGAAAGCTTGTCCAGCAGGGTTCAGACTGTGTTGAAGAATGAAGACAGTCAAACTAAATATCAACTTTTAAGATTTGGTGAATGTGCACATGATACAAGAGATTTTTTACACCTGAGGGAGAAAAATATTATAAACTGCAGCAAAATATTGTTGAAACTGCACTTATTTTTCCCAAGAAGTTTCAGTATGTTCATAAAAGTGTTTTTTTTAAATAGTTAATTACATGTAAATACTTGATCATGAGATTGTACTTTTTTGCAGGAAGACAAAGGGAAAAATTTGGAGTTCATGCGGTTCATCGGTAATTACTCTGTTATTTTAATGGGCCAGCTCACTTGAGATCAAATTGTGCTGTATGTGGCCACTAACCTAAAATAAGTTTGACACCCCCGGTTTAAATTAAGTTTTAAATAAAGAAATGAGAAGAACCTCAGCACTTATGTTGCTAAGTGACTTCTATTTTGACCCAGATATTATGATGAAGCCACTTTCTGTTAACCGTATGCACACTTTCAAAAATTTGTCTCAGCTAGATCCAAAGATTTATTTATTTAATCAGATTTCCAGATGTACTTTGTTTTCTTGTAAATGAAATGAAATGAAATATCTACTCTCTCCTCTACATACAGTAATTCAACCGAGGCTCATTTGCCTGCATTGAGCTGTTTGTGCTCTATGTCTCTAGTGTGGAAAATAAGTCTTCTTGATGAACTTTGTCTTCTGATGAGACTCCTGTTCTTCTGCTCTGACAGTTACTGCCAGTCATCACCTTTATCACAACTAACAAGCTTTCAAGATAGCAAAAGCAAAATGTTCTGTTTTGTCTACAGCTGGAGAGAAACTAGCCAAAGTCTTCCCCTCACTTACTTTTGTACTCCATACAGGACTCTAAAGTGCTAACACAGACCTCTGCTGTGTACAGGAAGCTGACACTAATCAGTTATGATGGTCCAGTGTGATCCCAGCAGGCTTCTGGCTCCGGTCTGCATCTTCACTGCCAGTCCTCCATCTGCCACCGGATGCACCACCGAGAGATGCATGACGACAAAATGCAGAGATGGATGTCTGAGTAGTTTAAGACTTGAACAGCAAACTATCAGATATGATGGTGGTAAATCATTTGAATACTTTCTACATTGGAGGTATGAGAGGATAACACCAGTTATGGAGTATGGACACTTTTTCAGTAAAAGTCTCTGACGTTCGTCTTATCTTCTATAACTGTAAAGAATACAGCGATTTCAAAACAACCCTTTGTCTTTGTCAGAGTGACTGAGCCAAAGTTGTAGCCAGTATCTCCCTTGTCAGATAATTTGTTAGTATATATTTCTGTTGTTCAGTATTAGAGAGTTTTTCACTGTTAATAGAAAAAAATCAAAAACAAAAGAATCAAATATTGTGTACAGGTAATGCTAAGTATAGCCAGTGAGTTATTTCCAATCCCTGTCCCAGAGGTTCTGAAATCTGGAAATACAAGAAAGTATAAACATTATTTATTTATTTATTATTTATCATGTCCACTGTAAAAAAAAAGATCCTCAACAACAGAAGAAACTAACTTTGTCCCCCACCTGTTGCCCAATGTGAGGTGGAATACACTCCAGCCCATGGTGTGAACAGCAAAAGGCAAAAATATAGACACAATGAACGGGTGGATTCTTGTATGATGTACACTTTCTAACACACAGTGAGTCACAAATAAGGAATTTAACTCGGGGGAATTTTGCTCTCATTGTACTTTTAGCACAAAAAGTAACAAATAATTAAAATAAAATCAAATAAAGACTAGAAAATAGAAGCAAATTAGATGTAAACATAACATTAACATGTTATTTACAGGTTGGAATAGTGCAGTAATGTGCAGTTATGTGCAGTTATGCATCAGTGTGTGTGTGTTTGTTCATCAGAGTAATGGGCTGGAGAAAGAAAGACAGACGTATTGCCAGCCCTGTGGTGAGCGGTCTTTATTCTGGTCTCTGAGGTGGCTGCTGGTTGCTCGGGGCTTGGGGCCCTCCTGCTCTGCCTCTGTTTCCTGGAGGGGGCATGGTTGCATTTGCATGATCACTCAAGACAACACACCCTTAATGTTTAGTACACAAATCTACACACACACCCACGGCCTTGCACACACACACACACCTACACACATATACTAGCTGCTGTTGCGTTTGTTGCTGTTGCTGGTTTAACTTTTTCCTCCCACAGGTGCCCCTATAGATGGTCTATAGATGGTCTATATATGGTCTATAGATGGTCTATATATGGTCTATAGATGGTCTATTGATGGTCTATAAATGGTCTATATATGATCAATAGATGGTCCATAGATGGTCCATAGATGGTCTATATATGGTCTATATATGGTTTATAGATGGTCTATAGACGGTCTAAATATGGTCTATATGTGGTCTATATATGGTCTATATTAGGTCTATGGGTGGTTTATATATGATCTATAGATGGTCTATATATTGTCTATATAAGGTTTATAGATGGTCTATAGACGGTCTAAATATGGTCTATATATGGTCTATAAATGGTCTATATAAGGTTTATAGATGGTCTATAGACGGTCTAAATATGGTCTATATATGGTCTATATATGGTCTATATTAGGTCTATGGGTGGTTTATATATGGTCTATAGATGGTCTATATATGGTCTATATATGGTATATAGATGGTCTATCGTCCTATCTTTCTGCTGTTTTTTGGCCCAGTCCAGCAGTTATAAGCAAAAATACATTTTAAAACAATAATTAGAGGGAGCCCCTTATCCAAAAAGATTCCTCTTGGCAGAGTAAATCTGTTCAGCATAACATGGCAGCCAGACCATCATTCTGCTGTCACGATGCTAGACAGGACAGGTTAAAAAAAATAAAAGTTCCTTCCTGGTAAATGACCAAAGCGGGACCACAGAAAACCAGACGAAACCACACAAAGTACCAGAGATCGAAGCACTGAGGCAGTCTGCGGCGTAATCTTTGGCCTTCGGTCTTCAGTCTCAGCTCTAACTTTCACATAGAAAGGGCAGGTTTGTGATTCATCAACATATTTATTTCAAACCTGTCATATACTGATGCTTGGTCAAGAGCCCTTACCATCAGTTTTCAATGCATGGTGTACCTGTTAGCATTGCTTTCAAAAGAACTGCTACATATTGTTATTTATCCCTCTAAGACAGTAATTCACCAGCTGCATCAACGTAATTATGTAGAGCTGCCTTATAAGTAGCACACGCCACAGAGCATGAAGGAGAAGAGTGGATTAAACACCTGACTATCAAGTGTGAGGCGTTAATCCTTGAAACTGCCGTTTAGTTTCCTGTTTTAAAGTCTTTCATTTTTTTTTGCCCGTATTTATTAAATCTTCTTTTGCTATATATAGTATGATTTAATTATGCATACAAGAAGACTGGGTTAGGGTTAGGCAATACAAGTTGTTGGTTAAGATTAGGCATCAATAATAAACTTAGTTAAGGCTAGGCAGTACATTTGGTTTGGATTAGCCAATACAAGTACTTAGATAAGATTAGGAAATTGTCTTGATTGGGCATTAAAATACACACAGACACACACACAGACACACACACACTTTATCACTTTTTTCAAACATGGAAATGTGTTCAGAAACTGGAAAACCCTGAAAGTCCAGAAGTGATACCTTGAGAGTACTGCATGAGTTCAAAACCAATGCAGCAGTTTCCTGATGTTTCATCTATATGTCGCAGGTTCGAAGTCGTTCAACAGTTTGAATTGTACTCTGGTGCCGTCACAGTGTCCAGTAGCAAAAAACAGGGTTTCATTCATAACAGCCCCCTGCTCTTCACCCTGCTGACTCATGACTTTGTGTCCAGCTACAACAGCAACCACATACGTTTGCAGATAACATGACTGGTAGACTTTATTACCAACGAGGTGAGACAGCTGCTGCTGTGGTGCAGTGACAACAACCTCGTCCTTACTGTGGTGAAGACCAAGGAAATGGTCATTGAATTTAGGAGAAGGCCCTTACAGTATCATCTACTGTCCATCAATAGTGGTGCTGTGGAGAGGGTGAGAAGCATCAAGTTTCTGGGGATGCACGTCTCTGAGGACTTCATCTGGACAACTCACACCACACAGCTGGCCACAAAAGCCTCTTCTTTCTCCACAAACTTAGGAAAGCACAAGTTTACCCTCCCATCATGCTCTACTTCTACCAGGGTACCTTTAAGAGTCTTCAGAGTGATTTTCCAAACCTTTAAAGCCATTAGGATTCTTGAGGATCCATCACATCCGAGGAAGAAAGATCCGCTTCACAAGGCTACCAAACAGCTTCATCCACCAGGCTGTCAGGGTGTTAAAATCTATTCACTACCTCCCCATCTGCCCCTCTCGCTGGGCTGTAAATGTTGTAAATACTTTGTTCAACACTCAACTGTCTGTTTCTGCAACTTTATTTTTTATTTATTACTTACTTCATGTGTGTCCTTTACTTATTTTACATGTCCTTGTTATCTTATTTCTATGGTGAGCGAGAACAGCGTTTCACTTCCTCTGCATGTTCTGAAATATGGTGAATTGACAATGATTGTCTTTGAAACTTGAAAAGAGCACTATGATTGCCTTATGCTTAACAAACCAGCTTTATAGCAATATTGTACTTTCTGTTTGGATTTCCAACGACCTCATGTGATATAGTTCTTCTAACTTAGACAGATGCATACACCAGACAATAATTTTCTTTATTACCACAAACATCTGCTACATTGCCTTTTGTCATGCAGTAAACACCTAATGTTAGCAAGCACAGAGGACACATTACAGTCTACATCACTTCAATAGATAATGAGCCAATGAGCCAAGTGTAATGGAAATAATACTTTAGTATTATTTAGTATTTATTATTTAGCATTTAGTGCAAAGTTCTTCTGAATCAAGTGAAAAGCAGGGTGGTGTGGATCTCATTTATGTCAAGGTCTTTAAATAATTTAACAATCTTTATTCAAACCCTTCATATGACTTGATTCCTCCTCATCGTACCTCATTCAAGTCTACAAGGGGAACACCAGAAACCCAGAGAATGTGGAGTACTTCCACCCTCCCATCAGGTTCCCCCGTTCCAGTTTGAGATAAGCCTTGTCTCCTCGCTCCATCATCACCAGCCCGGCATTGGTGGCTGCTTCCCTGGTCACATCCTGGTCGCCTGCAAAAGCCGAGATCACTGCCCAGCCATTGAGAACCAAACTCACCTGGAAAAGACAAGATAAGGCGAAAAGAAAAGTACCAAGAGGAAGGATAAAATAATTACTTCATTGTACAGTTTAAGGAATGAAAAGCATTTTTTTAAAACTTTATGATTTCCTCCAGCACATATAACCAACGAAATGTTAAAATCACCACAGTTGCTAGTAAGAAAAGAGTTTTCTGCAATACCTGGTACATATTTCATTAACCTCTAATAAAGATTAGATTCATTAGTCCAATCAGAATGAAAATACCTCACGTAAACATGTCAGCTTCTCAGATCGGCCTCGGGATGAAGAGAGGGGTAGTTTAAAGCTTTTCATGATCGGATCATCAGGAACAAATAAACGTGTTTACACTCATTCCAATCGATTCTGGGGTGCACGTTGTTTCTGCGCATGCTTGAACCACGTGGCGGTTACGTGACAGTAGGAATATCAGGGAAGACTTATAAACAGGACTGTGACGAACAGTTTTGTTAAAGATTAATGAGCATTTTGACTGTAAAAAAAAACCAACAACAAACAAAAAAACAAACAAAAAAAAACTTCTTTTGAAATATTTTGCATTGCACATGTAAAATGTTACAATCATATTAAATATTGTCCATCATGTAAACTGATCACTTTATCTAACGTCCATGTATACATGTCAGCTTGTGCAGATAACCACGAGATTCCAGATTTCCAGATGGCTGCGCCCCACAACGCCACTAGTCTGTTTTTTTTCGCTTTCTTTCTGCGGTGTTTCGTGTCCAGTAGGTTTCCAGAGTAAGTATCTCCGAGTTGTTCTTATAGATAAATATGTTGTTAACATGGGGTTATTTGTGTAATCAGTATGCAGTTTATCAAAGTTATCATCATCATTGGCTGGTGTGCTGATGGTGCCTGTTGAATGCCAATCACCTGGTGTGACATCACCACTCTGGGCCACTCCGAATTACTCGAATGCACCGTTGTTATGATACCAAATAATGCTGATAGTAGTTAGGATTTAATTGTCTCTGGGTTACTTTTATAACTTGGAAAACTTCAAAACATAATCATTTTCAGATCATTTCTGACTTTATTGTTAATTTTGGATCATTTCCATGCAAACTTTACACAGCTGATGAAATCCATTTGTTTAAATTTTCCAGCAGAAACCAGCCAGCGTACCTAAAATGTCCTTCTAGTTTATCTCTAAAACTCTAACCCTTACTTGTATGGTCTGCCGGTTGTAAACTTTCACCACATGAAAGCTGAAGCTGTAGACTCCTTTTCTGGGAGCCACAAAGATGCTCCTCGCTGGGTCAAAGTGGCCTCCAACATTCACTAAGACCTGAGAAAGAGGGAAACAGAGAAGATTTTAAATTAGGTTCAGAGCCAAGTAAATAAACAACTGACTTTAAGTAGATTTTTATTTTTCTTATTTAAATCTTCAAAACCCTTAGGTTAAACACTGGATAAAGTACATCATTTGTCACAATAAATTGTGAATCCTTGTCCTCTGCATATGACCCTTTGGCAGTTATACTGTACATTGCTTAGGCTGGTCCACCTCTGTTGGCGCACTGGGGACTCAAACCTTGGTCCTCCAGATCCAGATCTGTAACCACTAGTACATTTAGGTAAATTAAGGCACTTTAATCCAATAAAATCCATTTCAAACTATAGTCCTATTATAATCCAATAAAAGAAAATCCAATGTACAGTCTATTTCACAGTAATCCAGTTTAGACTAACTGTGGTCTAAACCAAAATAACTGAACTTGCATAGCTGTGGAAACTATATTAAATCTTTCCTTTGATTCAGTCCTCCACCCTGAACATGAAAAGCAGCGACAGTGGGAAAGAAAGAACTCCTCTTTAATATGACGGAAATATGAAGGGCGGCTGTCTGCCTCGACCAGTTGGGGGTGGGCGGCTTTGTCACAACCTGTAGTTTCATTTAGGTTGTGTTCACATTGTGACAGTAAAATGCAAAGGTTGGTTGTGTTCTGGCCTCTCATTATACACGCTAACAGTTTTGGGTGGATAAATTGGATTTGACAACGGCCTCCAGGGTGAAATTTTCCTGCAAGGCGAGTTCTGTCTGTGTAAACTGGACCTGGAACCTTTTGGTGGCGATGACGTCTTTCACGTCGTCTTGCACTGGTGCATTCAGACCCTGCGTACCATTTAAACTGCAGTCTAATTATAATCCAATTCTAAAAGCACAACAAGCATGGCGGACCTCTGTGTCACGTTTATGCTGCTGCACCTTTTTCATTTTATTGGTCAGAAGAAAAAAACATTTATGCCGCCAGCGAAGATGCAGAGGTTACTTGTGCCTGATAACTAGCAGCTAGCGCACAACTGCCTACTAGAGACCTGACAACTGCACCACATTGTCTTGGTCCTATTAGCATGTTCCTCTGCATGGAGACAGTTTTCATGCTGCTGTCGTGTAAACGCTTTTGTTTTTCAGTTTTGTGTAGAAAGGAGGTGTGAACAGGGCCTTGTAACTTGTACCAGGATGACAAACATCCATGCTCAAACTGATGTAAACTAAGAGCTTGTTAGTCCAGACCTGCCCTGTGAGACCTAGTTACCCAGTGTTCGAGTACCTCATCTGCACAATGAGGAAAAAGAAAGAAAGATACCTAATGTTCTGAATGAGATGTTTAACCAATTACAGATGTGGGTTTGGGGTCATTGCAGTGGCTTTGGGGGGCAAAACAGGGCAACAAAATAAAAGATGTGATGACCTTTTTAAAAAAAGTAGAAAGATTTAACAAACGTGGATTACTTGACTGTGTTTGTAAAGTTTCTGTCTCAGTGTTTCATCTTCAGCACATTTTGACAGGAAAACGATGAGGAATGTTGTGATACATCATGCTCTGCACCTAGCATTGTTAAAAAGTGCCAAAAAAGTTTAAAAAGTTTTATTCCAGCTATAATGGCTCGCTGTTTCCTAAACTTTCTGCTAAGCTGTATCTCTGAAAACGAACATAATTCACTGTTTACTTCTTGTACATTTCAGATCATACAATGAATAAAAATATGCAGGAATATTTTTGTACTCTAAATAAAATCTTTTATTCTCATATTGTCTTTACAACTGAAATATCCATCTCTATACAATAGCAGTGCAGTTGCACTCTGAACCAGTAGGGGGCTCCACAGATAATGGAATACACACTGGGCTGCTTTCATTGCACCAGTTTTGACAATTTTGCTGATCGGAGAATCACAGTTAATCTTCTGCTTCTTTTTCTATTAAAACCCACCTGGTCAAAGTAGATGGTCATGGTGCGATTGCTCATCTCTGAAGGTTCATGGTTGGTGTTTCTGATGGCTGAAAACGCCACCCGATCGGTTCCTGACCTCACTGACATACCCAGAGCGTTACCCGATGGCTCTGCTGATGGGGTGGAATCGCAAACAACCAGACACTTTCCCTCCAATACAATCGGCTCTGTGTCATTCTGGCAGGTAACCTCTATGGGCCCCCAGTGGCTGAGAAGCAGCAGTCCAGCAATAAAGACCAACTGGGGGGCCAAGCAGGGTGTATAAGAGAGAGATGGGCAGGACATATTCCCCAAAGTAGAACAAACTGTTTCTGGTTCTTTCTGTTTATATTTTTAATCCAGAAAGCCACCACAACTCCTTAATGAGAACTTTGTGGGATACACCTCACTTTAACAACAAGCCCATAGTGGAGCCATCAACCAGGGGTTCCTCTCATCTCATTTAATGATTCAGATCATCCTCGGGAAAATTTTCTGCCAACGCTGGCTTATAGTTGGATTCTCTCTGGATAAGATGATTAGTTGGCATTTAGACGGCAGCTTCCGTTATGACAGGCAGGAAGTCCATGTGGACAGAGTAGGTGACGGTATCCAGGTCCCCAGGCTGCAGCAGCAATGGCTGGCACACAAAACTTGTCTGCAGAAGCTTTTAAACCTGAAGCACAAGAGCCAAATTTGCAAATGAGAACTTTGTAAAAACCTGCAAATTCCCCAAATATGACATTATGAATCTGAGCTCATCAAGGCAGTGGGTTATAGAAGACATATTCCTTTTCAGTTGAAAATAAATCAGAAGTGAAAGTTCAAAAGTGATTAACTGAGGGCATTTTTGTACAAATATAAGTGTATTTTATTCTATTGGAAGCCTTCAATCAAACCTTCACAGTAAGCACCATTTTCCAACTTTATCTTTATTTAAATAAACATGTTTTGCTGGTTTGGTGGCATGATCAACACACTGTCTAAAACTGTTTTTCAGGCATTAGATGTCAAAGTCAACACCACTACCAGGTATATAAAACGTCCTCATAATGTTTTCCTAATAATTTTAAGTTTGAACAACTCTCAAACACCTCAAAACAGATGATATTTACGGTCAAACACTGAAGAAAAACTATGAGCCTAAAATACTCTAAATGAACTAAAAAGTAGGGTGACTTCAGGTTTGAGGAATAAGAATATTAACAGATATGGGATTATGCTGAGGAACAAAATAAATAATGAGGTAATGATTTGGCCAGGAAGAGACCTGCATGAGTGCTGCCAGCTGGACTCAGAAGGGGGGACCGAGGACTATCACAGTCCCACCACCGAGAGGCCATCTGTGGGTAAACACTCCCACTCTATCATGTTGTGCACCTTTCCAATTTAGTCCCTCTCTTTGTGTGCGCTTTCATTTACACAAACACACACACCAGTTCGCTCCAAAAATATATCAAAGTGATCTAAATAAGTGAATTAATAAATATAAATAATCCCACAGTAGCTTTAGAAAAAACATATGTTAAATATAGGAACATTTTCTGTTTGGAAAGAAGTCTTCTTTTATAAACTCCAAAGTCTGTAACGGAACAGCAGACAAAGAAAAGCATTCCTACAAACACCAATCTTGAAAAATGCTTTAAAAAATGCTAGAAAACACTTTACCCACCTCTCTCTCCTGCAGCGACACACAGAAACCAGCTTGTCTCGTGCAGCTGAATCCTCCCAAGAGCTTGATTCCCGTCATTACCTTCAGCTTTATCTCTGCTCCTCCTCTCTCTCCATGCTGTTCCAGAGAACCCTTGCGGAGGTGGCGAAAAAACAAACTAACAGTAAATTATCAAATTCTTCATGAACATTTATGTATTTACAACAAAGCTG
>JBAFTC010000006.1:25795370-25806685 GCA_037177435.1 Melanotaenia nigrans | reverse complement strand
TAAAGCACCTTGAGTTACTACTTTTATGTATGAAAGGCGCTATATAAATAAAGTTTGATTTGATTTGATTTGATTTGTGTTAGAGCAGACGTAATTGTATCACAAACATCGTTACCCTTCTGTTCGCACAGCTCCTTCACCTCCTGCTACAACCCCGTCTTTTTTTCCTTTTACCTGACAGCAGTGTTGATCATCACAAACTCCCATTTAACCTTTCTATGACAACATATCTTCATCAGGGTTACACAAGTATCACACTTATAGCTAAACTACACTCACCAGCCATGTTATCAGGTCCACCTTGCTGGAACCAGGTTGGACCCCTTTTACCTTCCAAACTGCCAAACTTTTTGGTTTCATAGATTCAACCAGGTGGTGGAAACCTTCCTCAGAGGTTTTGCTCCATCTTGACATGACAGCATCACACAGTTGCTGCACATCCATGATGAGAATCTCCCGTTCCACCCCATCCGAAATGTGCTCTATTAAAATGAGATCTGTGAAGGGGTCAAGAAAGCAGGTGGAGATGATCTGAGCTTTGTGACATGGTGCTGAAAGCAGCCATCAGAAGATGCTCCACTGTGGTCATAAAGGGTCAGCAACCATACTCAGGTAGGCTGTGGTGTTTAAAATATGCTTAATTTGACCCAAAGGGGCCCAAAGTGTGCCAAAACCCCCACCTCCAGTAGCCTAAACTGTTGATAGTGCAGGATGGATGCATTCTGTCATGTTTCTGCCACATTCTGACCCAGCTGAAATGGAGACTCATCAGACCAGGCAACTTTTCTACCTTCTGTTTTCCAGTGTTGATGAGCCTGTATCTTGGTTGGAACCAGTGGTTATTTGACTTCCTGTTGTCTTTCTATCATCTCCAAACAGTCTTGCCCATTCTCCTCTGACCTCAACAAGGTATTTGGTCCAGGCAACTGCTGTTCACTGGATATTTTCTCCTCTTCAGACCGTTTTCTGTAAACCTACAGCTCTCTCAAACCTACAGCTACTTCTGAACTCGGCGGCACGCGTTCTGACGAGGACCAGAGGGCGGGAACACATTCCACCAGGTTTAAAATCGCTGCATTGGCTCCCCATGCGTTTCAGGATTGATTTAAAGGTTCTTTCACTGGTTTATGAATGTCTTAATGGTCTTGGGCCTTCTTATTTATTGGACCTTGTTTAAATTATGAACGCTCGCGGACTCTGAGACCTTTTAGTTGTTCCAAGGGTGAGGACCAAGACACACGGCAAGGCCTCTTTCCATTGTTAGAGCCGTCTACTGTGGACTGGCCTGCCAGAGAACCTCAGGGCTGCAGAGACCGTTGATGTTTTTAAAAAGAGGCTGAAGACCTTTTTAGCTTGGCTTTTAACCTGCTTGGTCTGGGGGTTGTTGCCATGGTAATCACCCTTGTCTGGTTGGCTGGGGCCCTGCACTGCAGCTTTATGGCGCGGCGGCGGCCCATGTAGGACATGGGTGGACTGGCTCCGGGTGTGGATGGATTCCCATAAGAATATTGTTTCCTCACAGCAGCATCAAGCCAGATATTTATTACTTTTAATATTTTATACCTGCTTTCAGCTGGAGCTAGAAGTTAGAGAAAGATCCTAATGTAATTCTGTTTTGATGCGTAAACGCCTGTTTTGTTTTAAAATTGTGTTTAAATTTTATAATCATTCAAAGCACTTTGTGTTTCCTTTGGCATGAAAAGTGCTCTATAAATAAAGTTTGATTTTATTTAAAATCCCTGAAATCTCTGAAATACTCAGACCAGTCTGATGCACACCTACAACCATGCTACGTTCAAAGTAACTGAATCTCCTTTCTGCCTCATTCTGATGCTCAGTTTGAACTTTACCAAGTCGTCTTGACCATGTCTACACGACTAAATGCACTGAGTTGCTGCCATGTGATTGGCTGATTAGATAGCTCTTAACAAGCTATTGAAGAGGTGATGTCATTTGCTGGTTGCTAATTCAACTCAAAAATACACCATGACAACACTACAAGAGTCTGTTCATGGTTGGGTTGATTTAACATGATTAGGATTAGATTTAAAATCAAAACCGCTCCATTACGGTTAAATGGACCATGGAATGGTTTTATACGTCCTGGCTTCTCTGCAGTGTTTGAACAAAGTATTTCACCTTAAGCATTAACCAAATACAAACAAAACAAAACAGAACAAAGAAACAAAAAGAGGTTTACTTGTGTTTTATCATTTTAACACAAAAGACACATGATTTATCAGCAACATCATACTGCCCAGATTTCCTTTTCCAATGCTCCAGCAAATGTGAACGATTTTGTGTGTGTGTGTGTGTGTGTGTGTGTGTGTGTGTGTGTGTGTGTGTGTGTGTGTGTGTGTGAATATATGCTCAGCTGCAATCCATTTATGTAAAACTGCTCGTGACTGCTTGACGAACATTGTTGTGCCTTTATCAGCACGTACGAGTCACATATTTCTCAATTCTTCCTTATTGCTATGTCACCTCACCTTCAGCAAAGCACATGAAGATCAGAATAAGTACGAAGCTGTAACACTTTTAGAAAATGCAGTTGTACTGACACATTTATAGCTTTCATTGGAGACACCACAAAACAAAACATCTGTGAGACTTCATCTGTTAGTTAGATGTTCGATGTCACCTGTAACCCACGTCACACACCTTCATTTACAAACAGGTTAATCAGTTTTAACTACAGTTAATGACAATAAGAAGATAAATGCAAATAATTGACAGCTTTGCAATCTGCTGGTACAATTTTTTACTAACTATATTTTTAGCTCTGGGTATTCCACCATCCAACTCATGCAGCTGTTTGCAGAGCAGGTCCAACCACATTTGTACTGTAAAATGATGAACTGACTAAACCTGAATCACCTACTGTAAAAACAAACATATCATATTCCATCCACGTCTTGTTGACTTAATTGTGGAAATGAACAAGATGATCAGGATGATCAGTGTTTCGCGTGAGTCATGAGCAGGTGGTTGAATAGACGATCCTTTGTGTTCATGCAGCACAAAATGTTCCCGCTGTCACTCAAACCTGCTTCCTAGAAGCGAGTATTTTGGGTCTAATCTGGGCGACTCTTGGCTCTTACCATTCGGTTGTGGCCCATATTTGGGCTAAAAATTCTTTGCTGTTTGGAGCAGAGCATTAGCTAAAACTGATTCAAGGACTTTCTTCACATAAAACAAACAAGACAACTTTGAGTTTTATAACCACCTTAAATGATTTACTTCAGACTGTACTAAGAAGAAGAAGATAACGTATTAAGATAAATAGAAAGTACACTGCCATAAGTAAGATTTATGTGGAAAAGCACATTATATCAAATCATAACTAAAAAGTCTTTGTGCAGGACAGCAGTGTTGTTAAAAAATTAAAATATTGAAGAGTAACACATTTACCCAACTGTATGTTTTCAATAAAAATGAAAGTAAAAGTATGAAGATAAATCCATCCATCCATCCATTTTCTTCTGCTTAACCGAGGTTGAATCACATATTCAAAAAGTTTAGAGGGAGACCCAGACACCCAGCGACACTCCCCAGCTCCTCCTGTGGATCCCAAAGTGGTCCCAGGCAAGAAGGGGTGCATACGCCCTCCAGAGGCTTCTGGATCTGCCACAGGGTCTCCGTCCAGTAGGACCTGAGAGCTGTGTTGTGTGCAACGCCCCCTGTTACCCAAAGCAAGCTAGTCTCAGGGTAAGGGTCAGGTTCAAAGACCCTGATGGACCACCACAAAGTGGCCTCACCACGTACGGGGAGGCGGCGAGGCCACTTTCAGGGGAATAAACTGGCAGGTGAAGGTGGTTGGGCGCGTCAATCCCCAGCGTCAGACTGGTTGTTGGGATAGCAAATTCTGCTCCATATGATAAACCCCCATATGACTTACAGTTAACTCAGTATTTATGGTAGTTGAGTACTCGATTACTTTGAGTGTTCTTGCTCCTGTAGTAGATTCTTCACATTTAAACAAAATTAAAGATGAACTGGCCCTGGTCTTACATTGTACATGTCCAGCACACAGCTGCATGTGTACAGACTTTATCGAACAATAAATTATCCAGTGTTTAAAGTAAAGGCTGCATGAAGCAGATCTTAGTCATATCACTGGGACTTAAACTGAAACCACCTCACAAACCCTCCTTAGTTCTGGTGTCATGTACACTTCCAACATTTAAGCTAACAAATGATCAACTTCAGAAATTAGCTGTGTTTAAATGTTAAGTAGGTCCTTTCTGTTTTTTATATGTGGTTATGACAACATAACAACCACAAAACTGATCAGTATGTCGCGCAGCTGCATCTGTCAGCAGGAACGCCACCAGAATTTTTACCAACATCTAACCTTCCTGATCAAATAGCAGAACAGCGTGTCCAACAAATGCAAGTGTGGTGGGCCAAGAAATTAAAATCAAAGTTTTATATCATAATTTTTAGTATTTGTTTTTTGTCTTTATTAGTCGATACACAGGCTTAGCAAGCATTTAAAGTGGGTACCCAACTTTTAAACAGGCTATGAACACCATGCCGTACATTTAAAGTCCAGAAAGTCATCTTATTTTACACATTAAGAAAAAAATCTTAAAAAGCCATTTACAGTAGCTTGATCTGTGCAACAGTTCTGTTACTGAATAATGCAAATAAAGAAAGGAGAGTAAAAAGCATCTTTACTGATTTGATAACATTTTTGTAGAGTAAATAAAATGTAAAAAACATGCAAGTTATTCAATTACTTAAATACTAATACACCTAAATTGTATTGAATAAAACAGAATCAAAACCCCTCAAAATAAAGAAACATAGTCTCGTATTTTTTAACACAGTTCATTATTTGTGTCAAATTTTTACATGAGTGCATGCATCAGTGAAGCTCATTCAGAAATCTGACTGTTGTTGTACCGTACAAAGTAAATACTTAAACATATATAAAATACATGTATAAAATCCTGGTTCACAGTTTTTAATCGGTTACCAGCAGCAGAAGTACTCTGGACGACACCCCTGCTCGTGTGCAGTTAACTGTAAATAAAAGTGCGTCAAACAGAAAGCGTTTTAATTTGTTCTAGATATTTCTTATAAAACATACTTATGAGTGTGTGGACAACATTTGACTAATAGAGTGGGGGATTTCTGCTGTGAGTTTAGGATTACAGCATCACAACAAATAACCAAAGGAGTCATAAAAAGCTCCCACCATGTACTGTGAGAGAATGATGAAACCACCCTGCAGTTTAACCTTTCTGGCTGGTTAAACTGCAGCTTCTGGTGTGCAGAGCGTCCGTAGAGTTTTCTCAAAGCTTCTGTCACTCTTCACTGAGGAAGACTTTGGGATGAGAAATTAAAATATTTTCAAGCCTGCAAAGAAAGTGAATCTACATTTCACTGAAGGTAAACATGGTGGGTCAAACATGCACATACATGTTACAGATTAAGTGTAAATTGTTGTGTCTTGAATGAATCAGCAAACTTATTGCAGGTGAAAAAGTCAATGAGTCAATTAGTGGAAATTTGTTTCAAGTGTGATTGATCCAATCTCATTCAGCTTTGAGTGACTTCTGCATGAACTTTACACTCTGCCTTGGATCCTGATACCTGGTATAAAGTGAGCATTATGTTAAATTCACCTTGATTTTATTTTAGCAATGAGCGAGGACGTTGCCACCAAAACTTGGCTTGAGTTCAAAGTGCTGCAGCCTCCACAGCGAGCCCAGCTTCAACGGGACAGATAATCAGCAGCGCTGAGTTCTTTCCATTGTCATTAAGGCAGGGGTTGAAGTACGGGTACAGAGGCTCGGTGAAGGTACACCCGCTGTAAGTATAGATATGACTTTTTGTTACTGCATTGTAGAAAGACACCGATCCTTCCTCGTAGTCCAGGAAAATGCCAACTTTCTGAGGGGATTCTTTAAGGTTGAGGCCGATGGAAGGTCCAGCACAGGCACGCAAACTCCCACATTTTCGTCGGCAAATCGCCCAGTAGCCACTGTCAGGACAGATTATGATGGAGCCCTTTCTGCTGATGGACTCCTTTGCCACACCAAGATCCCAGTCTGTTTTATCCCCGACCTGAACCAGAGTGCAGAGCAGAAGAAGAAAAACGCTTAAACAGCTGTTTAAGTTTTATCACCTACATTTTTTCCCTTCATTTGGATTTACAACGCACATACAAACCTCTTGTGGTGAACAAAGGAGCTTATGGATTTTAAACTTTATCTGTGTTTTCAATTTCCAGAACCAGAGTATTAAAAGAAGACCTGTTCATAGAATGACTCGAGCAGAACATGGATTAGCCCCGCTCCGAATCAAAACAAGGTCCCTACTACTGGGAGGCAACTCTGGATATTGATGACTTTTAAGTATGTTTTACTCATTAGGAAGTGGCCATTACTCTTAAATTGGGCCTAATTCAGGTAGAAAGTGTTGCTGATGACTCAGGGCTCACATTTGCTAAGTAGAACATTAAGTAAACAAACCCCCAAACATTCATTAGGCTATATGCTAACTCGCAGCTGCATATTAGCTGTTAGCTCATATCTCAATGTGATGGTATTCAACTAATTACTGAAATCACAAAGTATCCCTGCATGCTCATTTATCAGGGTTCAGTCAAACTGAGGAAGTATTTTAGGTCAGTTCATTCATCTAAAAGATTCAGTCTTTTGAACAAATCCTTCACTAACAGCACGAATAACTGCACAGCTGCAGGCGTGTGCTTGTGTGAAGTCTTCCATGTTAGCCCATTCTGACTTTGATCAACAGTTAAAACATGGAAAACTTGTTTCAGAAACATATTTTTCATTATGACCACAGCATAACTGTACACTAGTACACGTAAGAGGTTAGCTAGCATCTGAATTACCACGTTGACCAATTAAACACCTACACACATGAACCAAGCTACTTTTGAGTACCACTATAATTTTATTTTTCCTTACACAATATTCATTTCACATGTAAGTTGTAAGTAACTTTCCTTGCTAACATTAACTACAATATTTATGTGTTTGTAATTGTCCTGAACTTCTACCTGAACCACCCAATACCGTCTCCCAGAGGTGAAGCTTTGTCTCCCCAGAACGGCCACCGTGGAGTCGAACCTTCGAGGGTCAGGAGGGAGCGATTGTCTTTTCTTCTGGGGGTTCAGGCTCACCTGTGGATCACCATTATCATAATCATTAACAATACACTGATGACTAAATGCCTAAAAGTTCATAGTCAGGGATCATAGCGCAGATTACCTTTTTACCATCCGATGAGAGAACCAGCCACCCTGCAGCAGTCACAGGATCCAGACTCACTTCCACTAGAGACACGAGGAAAATCACAACGTATGAAATACCACAAACGGTTAAGTCTCTAGTTGTAATCCACTGTGTCCATACTGAGACTGCTAAATTAGTTAACATACCTGCATATTTACTGATCTTGTTTACTTCTGTAAAGAAACAAAACCAGCCTATTTAGTTCATTTCATGAAACACTTTGAACTCAGAGCTAACAAACGTGCACGTGTTCGGGTGGATTGTGGATGGTTTGGGTTACTTTCAGTCTTTTATAACCCATCCAATCAAGTTCTTTAGCACACTGTGCAACACGAAGCTGCTCCACAAACGACTGACCTTCTGTGGATAGTTTCTTTTCAAGTTCTTGACAGATGTCCACCAGCTTGGAGAAGGATCTTCTCACAGCCCTTATATAAACTTCTGGGTGGACGCTAATCTCAGACCAGTCTTTGGTGGATACCGGAGCACTTAAAATTGGAAAGCTCTAAAACATTGTCCATAAGCAGAAGCATAGTTATTGGCAGGAAGAATTTGGTTGTGTATATTTTTGTGGTTACATGTCTAACTAGGACTAACAATGCTTAGTCTGTGGAACTCCAACCTGCAGGAGATGAAGCGAGTCTTTGGCGTCCTCCAGGTGCTGCAGCTCACTGCACCTCTTCTGCAGTTCATCAATATCTAACTCAAGCTCACTGAGAAGCTCCTCTGCTCGGCTCTCCGCTGCCTCGTGCTTCTGTTCAATCTCCTCAATGAGCAAAGCCTGGTTTCTCTCAATGGTACTTATTGCCATGGTGAAGACCTGCATACTTGTCTGTATATCCTTCGCTTTATTTATCTGCAGATAAGCATAAATTGAAATTCATTTGTCTGAAAAATGTAAGTATAAGCACCTCAGAAATGAATGCTTCATGCTGAATGAAGGACTTCACCATATTTCACAAGAAGCAGGTGTTAGTTTAGAAAGAAACAGAAATATATTCAGAGGTTTTGAAATGACCATAAATTGGTGAAAAGGTTGTTGATTGGGTTTAGACAGGGTGATAGTCTGAGCACCAACAGTTATTTTTGCTCTGACATCCTGATCTCCATCCCTGAGATTTCTTTTAATCAATGAATGTTCATCATGTTCGGTAATCTTTCTCCATTATTTAGCCATTTAATTAGAATGACACAAACTGCTCTTTATTTCACATTCAAACACTGAATTTGCATATTTGTTGGGGTTCAAACTGCTGGCCTTTGAGTTAGACGCCAACCACTGTGTCCCTCCTGTGACTCAGTAGGTGTATTTGAAGTCTGTTAACATCTGAAATAAATTAAATAAATGTGAACCACTGATGTTCCTTGTTGAAGCGTTACATCACCACGAAGAACATGTGAGAGAAACTTGCTGCGGGGGGAGAAAAGGGCTGTAAAATGATATTATTACTCATCAATGTGTAAGTGGCTGTACTTGAATCTAAAACATGTTTCTCTAAGACGGGACAAAGTATTTAGGAATCTAAAACTAACTAGACCTAAAATACTTTCCCAGGGTCAGCCCAGCGTGCTTTGTGTCACTTGTATGAGTGTATGAGGGATTATGTAAGCTTAGGTGTGTGTTTTTAATTTGGTTAAGTTATGTACTTGGCTATGTGAAGGCTCATTTCTAAGTTGATGTTGAAGTTATTTTAATGTTATATAAATACATGCAATCCAGTCCTTGACCTCCCAATATATATAATGATAAGTTGGTACAGCTCATTCCAGGATCCTTCGCTTTGAATATGTGCACTACGTAGGATGTTCAGTGAGCAAGTCCTGACTAACTAAACAGCCACCAGATGGGAAAAACTAAAGCAGAAAGAAAATGTCTGCACACACACAATGACCTCACATGAGGTATTAATTCATTCCAGAAAAGTCCAGAGCTGGATCTTCTGTACTTCCTATTCAAGGTGCTAATGTTTTTCATTATCTCACATCGGGTGCATTACAATGGAAGCCCAAAGGCTTGTGACTGTCTTTTGCAGTAGTAGCAGGATTTGTACTCGTTAGAAACAAATCATTCACGAGGAAAGACGAACTGCTCTGAGAGAACAAGCTTGCTGGGAAATGGAACTGACAATCATCAAATGCAAGGCTTACTCTGCTCAGCTCCACTGAATGCTTGATCTCCGCAATCTTTCTGATTCTGTCTTCGATCATCTGTTGAATCTCTGCTTGACTCTTCTTCATCTGCATCTGAAAAAGGTGAAAGACGCACACGTCTTTTCATTTAGACCACAAAAGAGAAAAAATGATAAGACACACTGAGACATCTCCTCCTGACCTTGATCCTTTTGCTCTCCGTCTCCATGGGGACGACCTCATGGTGTTTGTGGTCCCTCTCCGTGCATTTCCTGCAAACAGGCGTCTGCTCTTTCTTGCAGAACATCTCCAGTGGTTTGTTGTGGTTTCTGCAGAGGTGACTGGTGGAGAAGGTGGCCGGGTCCGTCAGCCTGTGCTTCGTCATCACTGGATCCCTTAGATGTGGAGTCAGGTGCATTTCACAGTAAGACGCCTGGCAGACGAGGCATGACTTGACTGCTGTTTCCTTGTTTTCGTGGCAGACATCACACAGGATGTCTTCAGATGTAAAGGACTGTCTTGTAAAAAGCCTTTTTGGTGGCACTGGCTTGTTTGCTGGTTTTTCCCTCAGAGATCTTTTGGTTAAAAAAAATAAAATAAATTTCAAGTTGAATAAAATAAAGTCTTCAAAAGAGATGCACTTCACACGAACGTACCTTTTAAAATGCTCAGTGATGTCTTTCAAGCCTACGTTGACTCTGAGTTCTGGTCGGCTCTGGAACGCCTCCTTACACAGCGGACACTCCGAATTGTGTCTCGTATTCCAGAAGTGCTCGATGCAACCTAGGCAGAAGTTATGGCCGCATGGGATGGAGACGGGGTTGTTGAAGCTATCCAGGCAGATGATGCACAGAAACTGCTCCTCAGACAGTACAGACGCCATATTTCTGTTTGAAGGATAAAAATGATGAAACCATGAAGTGTTTTGCTCTTGTAAGTGGGAGCAGCAACTTATCTGTCTGGAAAAGGTCAACGATCCAAATTCAGGCCAAAATGTTGTCGATAATTTGCGCACCACTTTTCAACTCAGCGTGTTTCTAAATTAGCACACTTTGAGACACTTTTAAACTATCATACTTTAATTTCTATTAAATAATTTGTGTTGCAGGGACTCCGGGCTGCTCTTTAAGTCACCACATAAACCGGTCATGAGGCCGTGTAACACACATACTTGAATTGGTAGGAATACTGTACGTATCTGTGGCATAGTTATAAAAGTGAGCTACAACTGTAAATACCAGACATCTGTGACACTTGAGAATTGAATCTGAGCCAACAATGCTGCAGTGTTGCAGGCTGCTTTGCCTTTCTATGTTTTTTCTTTGATTAAAAAGAAGCACTAAAATAAAACAACATCATGATGTGTCCTCCCACTAGCAAACTTATAGATGGTATCTAATGAAAAATTCTCCAGTGTATGCCCTCAGCATGAGTGATGTCTTACCTGTGTGCACTGACACTTCCCAGCATGTGCATTAAGAGCTGTTCTTCTCGTTATATATGTAGGCAGGTGTCCTAAGTTCTTAAGTTCCTCCCACTACAATGTTTGCTAACTCTTGCTCCTCCTCTAAGCTGTTCTTAAAGTACACTCCTTCCCCACTACAAACAATAACATACTTTCCGTCTCAGATCATTGACGTTGGTTAAATAGAGTTTAGTTTAACTGCAGCACAGGGACTTCATTTTATTGATTCATTTGTACCTTACACCAGCAGTCACCTCAGCGATTGCTGTTAGTCTAGATTAGGGCTACTCAATTCGGTCCTACGAGGACCGCAATCCAGCAGGTTTTCCATGTATCCCTGTACCAACACACCTGAGTCAAATCAATGAGTTTTTGTGTAGAACCTGATTGGCTGTTAGAGCCACCTAATTTGACTCAGGTGTGTTGGTGCAGGAATACATGGAAAACCT
>JBAFTC010000006.1:25643837-25660293 GCA_037177435.1 Melanotaenia nigrans | reverse complement strand
AGGCCACCAGTTTACTCCACTAATACGTCCATACAGTCACACACATTCATTTAATGAGTGCCGAGAAATAAATTAGACTAAAATCTTTGTAAATCAAGATGAACTTTTCGGTTAATTTAAGCTAAATTCCGGTGTTTACCTGTCGAGGAGAAACTCTGCCAGCTCAGACTTCTCCACCTTTCAAAAGATTCTCCAGCATTGATCCTCGTTTTATTCCGTTTTTGGTGGTTTGCTTTTTTATCAGGATGCCGAGGCTTTTTAAGTTTTTCTGAAACTATTTCTGGTCGCTTCTTTTACCAGCTTCCATACCTGCAGGCTGCTGCTCGTTTACCGGCATAAAATACCAAACGCTGTCTTGTTGTTGTTGTTGGGCGACCGCGGGGAGTCGCATATGATTGGTTTAGGAGCCAGGAAGTAGGAAAGAGCAACACGGTGCACCCAAGTTATTCTGGCACAGAACTTTTATTTTGAAGGAGAAAAACTTGACAAAGACATTGTTGATGTAGGAGACAGATTGTTTATAGGGAAGCTTCCTTTTGTTCCTCGCAGCAAATTCTTTAAGGAAAAAATCCTAATTATTCAGCGTTTAATCCAATTCAATATAACTGTATTGATATTTCAAAGAAAAAATGTACTGAGCTAAGAGGAGAAAAAAAAAAGCTCGGGGAGGTAAAAATGAAATGCAGTCTTGAGCTTGCACATGGCCTCACAATGCACATTTATCAAACCAGCATTTTCATATGTAATTACTATAACATGAAACTCTGACACACATGGTGAAGGCAGTTGGTTTCAATGCGTGAACTAGCCTATACGACTGTCTTTAACCAACGCTACACAAACCTCTGCTTCTTCGTTTAATTTACACGCTGCAGAATTTAGTTTGGGGTTTCTCATTGAATTTATTCTTTACCTTTATTATTCTCATAAATGAAACCTGAATAGAAGCTCCCGTTTACCGCTGCTGTCTGTCAATAACGGTATTATTCTGACACCATTTAAGATAAGTACAGATCAATGGTTGTTTAGTCTGCTGTGTGATTGGCCACATTGTCAGTAAAGTGAGCAATCACACAAAGAATTGAATGCGACAGTCTCTGATGCTGTTGGAGAGGCTTTGTTTCCCCCGTCTGCACTGCACTTGATTTTCATTGTGAACCAACTCTTTAGTGTTTACAAAAAGTACATAAAAAGCTCAGTATTACGCTAAAACTAGATTTATGAAGGATTTCTACCACAGTTCTTTATGCCTCTCCTGTTTTAAGAAGGGAGGAGGGAGTGGGGCTTGTACAGGGAATCCTCTTTGAACTAAACCAGCACTTCACCAATACGACGGCGTAGGGAGAGAAAGAGATTACCAGTGTGTCACACAAGGCTCTGATACTGGGGAGTGTTAATCTTTACCAGACTGGAGCCTCACCCTGAGGGGTGCTGCGCGTCCGGCTTTTTATCTGTCTGATGCTGGTTGGCGTGCACATCAGTACCTGTGCAGATTTTGAATGAAGGTCAGTGAAGTCTGAGGCGGTGCTCATGTTCAGGCAGCCACATTATTAAACCTTGATGATCTCCATTCCTCTATGGATTGACCAGAACTGCAGGACGGCTTGTACTTATTGGTGTTGTGCTTCGACTAGATCACTAGCATTCAGGGTTTCCTGTGGTGAAGTATGCCGTCTGTGGAAGTAGCCTTTAGAAAAGCACTGAAAGCAAAGCAGAAAGGACATAACGAGGGAGCTGTTCATTCTTAAGGAGCCAAAACACAAATTTCCCCATCCACAGGCAATGACTAAACTATTAAAGTTCAAGATGACATCACATGAAGGTGTTCATTAGCTGTTTTTGATGTTTGAAGGGTTTCTTTTTTATTTAGGAAGCACAAGCTTTCTTCTTTTTAACCTTTTTAAATATTAATGAATTTCTGAAAAAGATGGCTTCCAGTGATTGTGAGATTTTATGAGTCTTGCATCAAACAACAGAGGTTTTAGAACATTTTTAAGAGGAACTTGGATCTTAATGGGTTAAATGTTTAAAATTTTCTCTGTGGATTTGTCCAGATTCCCTACATTGCTGTCTTTGAGGAATTCCAGCTATGTGAACCTGACCTTCCGTCTGGGGTCTGAGGGACCGAACTGTAGAAAGATTAAACAGGGGCAAGAATGAAAACCAAAGCACTGATGTCCCTTTGTGTCTTTGTAAAGTTTTAAAAATGTCTAAAAAGGACTGAAGAGGTGGTGAAGCTCTGTTACTAAACCATGATCCACCTCACATTCTGCACCAGGACAGGCCTTGATGAATTATCCAGATCTCACTGCAGACTGTTGGTGTTTATACAGAGTATGAAATTCAGCTCAGTGATGGGAAGGTATTTGGGTCAGAATAATTTCAAGGATGTTTTACATATTCTGATTTGTGAATTTATTAATGCTAAAGCTATTGGGGCGTGTTTGAAATGAAAATTTTCCATTTCAGTTGGTGTTAGATGCATCCTTTTGATAAAGAAGTAAAGCCTTGTTACTGACCACTGACTGTCTAGCTCAACTAGTGTTGCATCTGAAACAATAAAAATAATAATAGTCACACATGGCATAACTATAGAACCACAGCTACTCGTGAGGAATTAATATTAACACAAAACGCACCCACATGCGGGAGCTGATCCTCAAAAGAACATTGAAATTATAAAGGAAAGGAAGGACACTGAGCAAGCGCTCTGCCCGAAATGTGAGTGATCAGAGTGCGGTTCTTTTATGTTGCCCAAGGAATTAATATTATATAATCTCACATTTCCACATTAACAGAATCTGCAATTTTCTGCCAGCATTCCTTCCTGGTTGTTGCTGCTGCAACAGTGTTGTTTCTGGCCTGGATAATGTTTGAATTCCTCATATTTTTGAAGTCTGCTCCTTCTCCGTAAAGTAGGCTGCTCTGCAGGGTTATGCCGTGTTTGCGATTGGTCAGATGTTGCATAAACCACCCCTTTAATGTGAGTGTGCATTGATCAAGAGGGGAAAACCCTGGTTCATTTACTCAGTTGGTAGCCAGCTTTGCTGTACTGTTCTTCAGGATGGCAAATGTCTGGCTAAGTCCACCCAGGACTCGGAGATGTATCCCAGGTATGTTAATCCTGCTTCATAGTACATGCCTCTGTCAGCCTGCATGGATAGTACAGTCCATTTTGAGTATTGTGGACTATGGCTGGGTTTAAAAAATCAATTTTATCGATTTGTGTTGTCAGTGATCGGGATGTCAAGATTGTGGATCTTTTTACAATACACAATTACAATAATCATGATTGTGTGTTAAATCCACAGCACTATGAATGTGTAAAATCACATGAACATGCCATAGGTCTTTAGAATTTATTTTTATTTGGTGCCAACTAACAAAGATATAGAAACAGTAAAGTAACCAAGAAGTCCCATTCCAACTAAATCCCCTCTCTAAAATATAAATAAATGCTATGTTTTAACAATAGTTTTCTCAGAAAAAATTGATGGTAAAAGCTTCAGGACCTCTGCCTGGACTTGGGAGGCTTTTTTCTGCAAATTATTTTACATAAAAAGGTTTTAAAAATACCCTCTGAGCATGAGTGGGGAGTTTAGAAATGCAGGGAAAAGCATCCAGCTAGCTTTTGACTTCCAGTTGCCCTTTAGCATAATAGCTGCTGAAACTGAAAAGATACTGGAAAGGTGGAAAGAAAGAAAAACAAGCCGTTTTAACGCCATCCTAAAACAAACAAACCAAAAACAAGCCTTAAAAAGAGTAGCTGGAAATATAGATGTCATCAAGAGTAGCTTCAGTCTTGTGGGTAAAATGTCGGCTAAGGAAAGTGTGAATTAGGATTATTTATGTATTAAAGCTGTATCTGCTGTCAGCAGTGGGCATGTTTTGGGCTCTTAATTTCCTGAGAACTTCAATGGACACATGTATGTTGTTGAGATTCTTTTACCTTGTTTGGCACCTTTGTTGCCTTAAAGGTTGGCAGCTGATCCTGTGTGACTGAGGCGAATTAAATAAAGGAGAGGGAGAGAAGAAACAGGCTGAAGGTGATAATCAAGAGAGCAAAAAGTCAGACACAAGCACATTCGTTGTGAACTTTGTCATATGTTGTTTCCAACAGATGGTTTGGAGGAAATATCCGGATTTCTTAGCAGCAGGTAGATATGGCAGGATGTAAAGGTGGATGTAGAGATAGAAAGTAGCCAGCTGGGCCAGATGTGATCTTCTTCCTCCGCTTCATCTTACCACCTGCTTTTTCTGTCAAGCTAACAAACTGGCAGCCCCTCAAGGTCAGAGTTCTGGATTCTTACTGCCAATATTTCCTCAGAAAAACACAAAGTATTGATGCATTTCTCAATGTCAGATCCCAAACCTAGCTCCTGCAGCTCCCACACTGGTCCTTTGGTACCAGCAAGTCTCCGCTTGGTTGTGCTTCAACCAAAGAGGTCAGCAGTCAACAAGTAACAATGGCCCTCAGATCAGAGCGGAACAGAGAAGGTCGCTGTTGAGAATGAAATCATTTACAGAGCAGTCGCTCCTCACACGTTTGTATGCGAGTGATTATTTAGGCTGGAAGAAGAACAAAAAAAGAGGGACTCACACAGACGCTACACATGCATTAAATAAACAACCTGCCTGTTTGGGTCCAGGTTGCAGGGCTGTCAGGTTATGCTAAACATCCCAGATGGTCTTGTGTTGTGTATGGAAGCTTGCGGTTTCTGAACATGAGGTTCAGCATAAAGGTACAGCTTTCTTTCAAGCACAAATTCTTTAAAACTTTGAAGAATTTACTCTATTATGAGATTACCCTATTAGATCTGATTAGAATCCTTTGCTCGGACCGTCCTCTTCGTTTGGGGTATGGTGAATGTGCAAACGAACTGATTCGGATCAAAGAAGCGGACTCGATCTGCCTACAAATGTGAATCTCGGTTCATTTTAAAGTGGACCAAGTAGTGGAAGAAGACAGCAAGCCAAAGTGCATTCAGTGCACAACATTGTGTAGAAACAACCAAAGCATATGCACATGTGGGCGAGTGTTGGACATGGACAAACTCTGTAAAAGTTCTGATAGAAATATGGTCATTCAAAAACCGCTAGGATCTGATCTGATCAGCATATCCTGCATCGAACAGTTCAACCAGTTTTCTTCTTTCTTGGGTGTCTTGTCTGCTTCTTATACTTTATGTAGCGCCACCTCTGGCGGGGAGTTAAATACGTAGTTTAAAAGGTCTGATTTGTCTGAGTGGCGCAGTGTGAATGCAGACTTGGTCCGGAAGAATGTTGCACCCCCCAGACTGAACAGAGTCCCCAGTCATTCAGAGTCTAGCGAGCTATCCTGGTGTGGATGCACCTTAAGTGTCTGGCAAGGTAGTTTGGAAACTGTGCAGACATCCTCAAACCAGCGATATTAAGCAGAGTGGGACAAAACTGCACATCATCTCGTACGAGACTAATGGCATAAAGAAAATGATTACTTCGTCATTGCTACTAGAAGTGGTTTTACAAGCTGATTCCAGAAGTTTTTCACTCAAACTTCTGACCGTATTCTTCCTTTTAAACTTATCCTCATATTAAAACTTGGAAAAAGGGGGTAAAAAAATGTGCCTGTAATTTTCAATTTCTCTGCAGGAACTGAAGTTTTGTAAAAACCATTTTAGCCCCTCCCACTGACGTCCGTGGTGATCTTTGGCAATGAATCGACTTCATTGTATAATTAATGGCTGCAAAAGATTTAAAATAATATGTATTTTCTTCTAGCTGAATTGTTTTGACGCATCTTTAGAAAGGACCTCTTTTAGTCAGAGTGCTTGCAGTAAGTGTGCAACCAGACACTGAAATCTCCTTCTGAAAGTCTTGTAAACTAATAGAGAAACAATACTAATATTTTTTATTCCCCGGCCATGGCGGGTTTAAATCAGTATTTTCATCATGTTTAGAAGGTAAGACATCAAAAGTTATGTTTTCCAGTAAAGTCTAGTTGAATTATCTATTTCATCTGGTTTCTGACGGAGCAACAACCATGCCTCATAATATACACTAGAATACACACAATACACACTTCTCAGAGCCCTATGAAAGAAAAGTTCTGCTCGGTCCCCGTTAACGTCTGCGAGGGCAGAATGACGTCACTTTGTTCTTGTGACCTCGAGGGCCGAGCGTTGAGAGAGCTGTTAGTCGGTCAGACTAATGGTGAAGCTGAAGTTGAGAACGTGAGGATTTCTTTCTGTCTTTTGTGGTCAGAATTCCTGTTTGTGGCGTTCCAGAGTAAAGGGGTTGTGCTGTAGACCACGTACAGACAGCAGAGATGAGTGAAAGGGGACTAGTGTGTGGATTCTTACAAATTGTCCAGATAAAGAGACACTCATGTTTCTCAGCTCTTCTACTCATCATCACTCGTCTCATTCTCAGTTTATCCCCATCTTCCATCTCTCTGTGCCACAATTGTCCCAGTAGCCTTGAGTCGTCTTTCTTCCCCAGGTCTGGAAACAGTGGCATCTAATGTTTTCCACTCTGCCTGATTAAGTCAGCACATGTACCCTCCTTCTATTATCACTGGCCCACATGTGAGCGTCCCCACAGACCTAATCAGTTCTTCCCTCACCACTCCAGACCTGATGAAAAAACATGAGGCATGATTAAAAAAATAAAGGGCGATGGGCAGGAAGGGACAAACAGGAAAAGGCAGAAATAAATGGAAAGATAGTGGAGGAAAAGAAAGCAAGTAATTCATTAACAAACCCACGAGTTGTGCTGTTCCAGCTCAAGGCCATTGATTGTTTCTGGTCATAATGATTCAGGAAGGTTTGCAAAAAGGAAAGGTGATGTCAAAAGCAGCGCACGGCAGCTGATGCGTTCACGTTGCTGGGACATTTGAAATCCAAATAGACTCCGTTAGCCACTAAACGCTCCAGTTGGCTGTCATTCACATCTCTAAATGCTGCTAAATGGATGGCTTGTGCTGTACTTCACCTTTGTATTACATCACTTTGCTCTCATTTGTATTGACTAAAACGCCAACCTCCTGGTGTGTGTGTGTGTGTGTGGATGAATGATTTCAAACAATGCAGGGCTGGAAATCTGCTGCGTTTTGCTGCTGTGTGTGTGGGTGAGTGCTTGTAGAAGATGATATATCGAGCGAGTGAAGTAAAGGACGACAGCGCACACTTCGGAATAAGAGTGCACACCTGCACGTGCTCAGTTATACAGGCCAACACTTGATCATGAAGATGAAGTCTTCTGTCGGGAGTCTCCCTGCCTCAGTCCTCCAGTAGTCTATTGAGAGGCGGTTTCCGTAGTTACCAGGTGCAAGAGCCAGCAGCTCATAATGTCCTGTGGTGATGAACAAAGGATGGGGGAAGAGGGGGTGGATAAGGAATATAAGGGATGGTGGAGACCAGAGAAATGAAACCACCGAAAAGAAAACCCCTGATATCTGATGTGAATGATCAATTTAGCCGTCTGTATTGATGTTTGTGCTCGAGAGGCTCCCCGTGTTAGTTCCATGTGGTGAGAGGAGACACTGAATCTTTATAATAAGCTAGGGGACCTGAACACACGATGGTTCAAATCGATCTCCATTAAAGTGGAGAGCAGTGAAGAGCAGCCAAGCTGTTAGTCTCTGCTCACATAGTATCGGGCACCTTTGAGATAAAGTGAAAATTGAAGAGATTTTTATGCATTAGATGCACACTGATGCTCTAGAAGCTATCCTTTTATTTCTGTGTGCAAAAAAAGACATTTTTTTGTCTTCTCTAAAATGGAAACTTAGCTAATTGTGAACCTATTTCGGTGTCCTGAGCAAGTAGATGGGGACATGGCAGTGTTCTTCGCTTCCAGCTATCAGGTCGTTGTACAATATGTACATAAAGTCACCACTTCATCAGTTAACCAGATCTGTAGGTACAACGTAGTATCGTCCAAAACTAAAGCTCCATCATTTATACATTTTACATTCATTCATTCTCTGAACCGCTTACTCTTAGATTTTATGGGTGGAAACACTTTTGATTTTACTCTTAAAATGTTGTCCTACTTTTTATCTGACTTCTCCAAATATTTGAAGTTGACTCTGATCACAATGATTTAACATTTTTTCTCTTTTAAACCACATTTCTTCTTTGAAGTTGACTGATCACTACTGTTGGTCACATGTTGAACAGCTCTTAACCCAACTCAAGTCATTTCAGCCATCGCCTTTTTAGGCTGAATACCAGTAAGTTGACACTTCTGAACTGTAACATCTTTTACACACACACACACGCACACGCACACGCACACACACACACACGCACACACACACACAAAACAACAGGATATGTCTGCAACATGCTTTTTAGGAAAAGGGAAGCTGCTTTACTGCATCTGAGGTTAAATAAGTTTTAGTTCCAGTTCAAACGTATTAATCACCTCGGTGCTTTTTAAAGGAGCCTCTCACGCGTCAGCTTAGGTAAACCCAGGTTTTAATGTTTTGTAATGGCCAAACAGGCGATGTTTTATAAGAGGGGTCAGAACAATTCATATAATTTTTTCTGCTTCCCGTTTCCTGGCTTCACATAGTAAAATGTCATTGTGTACACTTGTAGGGGTGAAACGAGGGTTCCTGATTAGAAAGGCTTTCCATGTGTTAAACTCTGAATGTCAGCGAAACATGCAGTGTTTACTGTTACAGTGCATGCTGTGTAAGACTTGCTTACTTGTCAGTAATATCACCATATTGAGTTCCTGTTGCTGGTGTCTGACGCGGCCAGTATGTTTTTCTCCACACACTCTGGATGAAGGACACCTGAGCTTCTCAGGAGAAGAAAGAGGAGGTTAGGACAAAGCCCTGCAGCTGGCATGAGCCCTGTTTTCTTTGTTCATCTAAAAATTGCAGGCTGTTTGTCTGTGCTGTCTACATTATTAAAGATGTACATACATACATCTTCATGTATTCAGGTGTGAAAATGAATTTGGTCTTGCTCTCAGGGTCGTGTCTTTGTGTTCCTTGGTGTGTGACGCTCTGTTGTCTTTGTGTTGTCTAGATCTGATCCACTGCACCAATGAGATGAACGTGAACATTCCCCAGCTGGCAGACACGCTGTTTGAGCGTACAACCAACTCCAGCTGGGTGGTGGTCTTCAAAGCCCTTATTACCACCCACCACCTCATGATGTACGGCAACGAGGTAGGAGGCGTGTGCACACACACATGCACCAACAAAAAAACTGACACTAGGCAATCAATGCAGGATCCATCAATAAGTGATCTTATTACTTACCCCTGTCTGCAACACATAAATACAAATACACACGTTTGAATATTTTATTCATGCCTAAATACCAACGGTGGGGGGGTGAGAGGGTGATTGATGCTTACGAGATGCAAAACTACTGAGGATGTATATATGTTGCACACAAGGCCTGGATGATTGGAATAGCTGTGGAATGCAGAGAAATTAATTGGCTCAGTGTGAGCTGGAGGCAAGATGGCAGACAAAGATGGAAGCAAATGAATAATCAAATAAATTAGCCGAATGAAAACAGGCTTGCAAGCTGAAAGAATTACAATCTCTTTGTGGATTCGCAGACATTCAAAGACGATCTGACATGAAACTCTAAGTTCATCTTCTGGAGGACATTATTACAAGTTCAGATCAAGACCGCGTCAGCACATCGGTTCACTTTATAAGCAAGAAGCTCAACTTCTGAAAGGCGACGAGAGATTTGTAGTTAAAATCTCTTAAGATTTATTAACCACTAAGCAGACAAGCAGTGTGCTTTGTTCTTCTAATAAACCCTCCTACTTTGCGTTTATATTGATCCTTTAGTTTGCAGACTGTTAATAATTCATCGCTCGTTCCTCTTAAAACATAACTGATTTAACACAATGCATTTTACATGAGCGTGTACTTTGATATTCAGATGGCTCCAACTCTTTGCTGCTTACTGTATTGTTGTAGCACATAGTGCGTATGTGATGAAAACAGCGGCCCAAGCTCAGTGCGGTACGGTGCTGATTTCTGAATTATTTCCAGACTAAAGCTGTGATTACTATTAAAACAGTTCTATGATTTTTAACAAGAAACTTTCTTGTGTTTTTAGGGCAACCTCTTAATTCCTGCCCCCCACCTCAAAGGTTTAGCACTGTGGCTACATGAAGCCACCGCTAGCAGCCAGTTAGCGTAACGTATATTTACAGTTGTTAAGGTACTGGTTAGGTCATCATTTCTTTCTTTTTCCCTAAAGCTAAATTGGCATCATTGGCAGATTTTTTATGTCTGTTGGAAAAACCTCAATAACTTTTTTTGTGTCCCTAAAGGGTAAGCTATCAAGTTGTTGGTTTTGACAGGTATGGACCATAGAGATAGTTTTATCTGTGTAGATACATAGATGTCTAATGGTGGCCGAGTTCTCACCTGCTCTACCAAAACTATTTCCTCCTTTACACTAAACTATTACTTAGGAGGACTATCGACAGCAAAGATGCTACATAAATAAACTGGTTTATAGAAGCCGTCACATTTTTGCTATTTACAGTTTCTGTGGAAAGGGGTGTGTGGTGATTTGTTTTTAAAATGTGTAAAGAAATAAGGAAATGCTTAAAAAAAGTGGAAAATAAAAATATAGATGGGCATGGAAACCCTTTATCCTGCATCTTCCCAGATGTTCAGAGATGAAAGTGATTCCTGAAGAAGCGTAGTGACATTCACCACAGCTCTTTGTTGTTTCCTGTTAGTGCAGCTACTTCTTCAGCTAAAATACAAGCACAACCAGCATGACCTAAACCACCGCTCTGCACTCAGCCTTTTCCTTTGCTTGAAACCTGCTGCATGTTTAGGCAAATATCCTGTAAGAAGGGTTTCATATCTCCCAAACTGAACCAATGCTTTAGGTAAGAAGTACAAGTTTTAACTTTTTGGGGGGAAACAAGGAGCTATAGTCAATCAAGGTAGCTTCTAATTATACAATTGAGGCTACCAGAGGTCGTGAGAATGTATGCTAAAAAAAATGTGTTTCCATTTCAGTTTTTTGTAAAATAGTCTATTTCTAAAATTTCAACAAGGTACATTTGCCATTTGCAGGTGTTCTTGTCCACTTTCAGGATGAAGGAGATTTCTAATTCCTTGTAGCTCTTTGCTATCAAGGATGGCGGTTATATTTTACTCTTTAATATTTGTAAAAAGATTTCCGTCTCCTCTTCTGTGCATACATGCTGGGCCATCTTTACTTTACATGAACTGGTCAGGTGACTCTACATCCCTTCCAGTGACGTGGAAATGCAACAGAAGTGTTTCCAGTACACTTTGCTGTATACTTCTATATCCTCACGTCTCATGAGAGTGTAAGAGTTTTTCAGAAATGTTTGAGAGGTTTTTTGTAATGTAGGTGTTTCTTATTGAAATATTTAGGTTTTGTGCGATGCTAGAGGTAATGGAAACACAGCCACTAAGTTGTATTATCATTTTAGGCTGCCAGCAGCTACTGGTTGGTGCTCAAATGGAGGCTCAGTGCTATGAGTGTTAGCAGAGCTCATCTAAAAGCTTAAAGTATCAGTGCCGTTTTGCCTTCAGTCTACTGTTTAACTATAAAATATAATGGTACGTGTCCTTTGTTTTTCCCCAAACTGCCTTGTTGAGTGAGATATGCCTGTGTGATAAACAGCAGATGTTATTCAGTGCAGCTTGGGCTGTAAAAACAAAGCTACCAACATTTCTCTTTCCTCTAATTAAAGGGCACTAATTGTGACCTAAGAATAGATGAGTAACTTTGCTCAGGAACAGATGAAATGTACTATAAACATTGCATACTTGTACATCAGAGTTAACCCACCAGTTTTTACACAAACACACACACTGACACACCTCCCTGTAGCGCTTTCCTTTTAATTTCCGTTATTTTGGGGAAGCATAGCTTCCCTGTTTAGCCAGTTTCGACATTACGTAACACTTCCGTTTGGTTCTTCATTGTTTAATGCGTTAACATAAATTTCCTCTGAAAAGAGGAAGAGTTGGGTGTGAGATCACTCTGATCATTGGTCACACAAAAGAAGCCTCTAAACTCGCGGATAACAACATGAGTTGTTTTTCTCAGCGTGGTGGATCAGTCAGAGTCTGGTGTTTGTGTTATACATGCACTCGAGACGATGTGGCTCTTTATGGTAAAACCCTTCCTATGCAGCTAACAGGGACTTAATCAGGTGACTCAATCCTTGAGAAGTTGCACAATCTGTGGAATTTTCTTCAGTGTTTGATGAATCGAATCACGTTAAGTAGGTCACTGCAGAGCAGCGGGAGGTAGCTGAGGTGTTAACTGTGGGCTGATTTATCAGTTGTTTCTGCAGATTGCACCTTTTTTGATGCTGATGTCTCAACTAGAGCGGCATCGCAGTGATTCCACTGCCAGTTCTCTGCATGGCTTTAGTATTGGACAACAGGTGTGCTGTTAAAGCTGATCATTACTGAATATTTTAATCAGCTGAAGCTGTGAGCAGAAAATGTACATTGTGTAATTTTATAATCCCGTACAAATTAAAGGCACACGGCCACGCAAGGCATTGATAATGCAAATACAGTGGACATTTAAAATGCAATTTCTTATGCCAGCATGCTGCTGCTTGCTGCTTATTAAATGTAGAAACAAAGAGTGCAGTTAATTGAAAATCTCATAACACCAGCACACAAACAGTGGCTCATGGTTGTAGCATCTCAGTTTCAGCCCCAGAGAGTGATGATTCAGGCCATAGTAGAACGGCAGCATGTACTCATGCACATGGATTTATCAGGCCTGTCAGGACAGCGATGCCGACCAAGGCTCAGGAGGCCAGGTGTCCATGCTCCCTCGCGGCCGTCCCATCCATTACAGTCACAGCTGAGAGGAATCTGGCTGTAAAGTTCAGGCTTTATAACTGAATTTATTTAGTCGCTAACAAACTTCTGCTCCCTCTTCAGCCCAGTAGTTCACAGTAAAAACAAATTAGCTGCTGGTTTGCCTCAAACTAACTTCAATACGAGAAAAGGAGATGAACACCAACGAAGAAGACGACAGCCAATGTGTGTGTGTGAGCGGGAACGAACGACCACTGTGATTGGCTGATGTGTGAAAAGAGGCGGGTCTTTGGGGGAATTTAATATCCCTCAATGTTGCCAGCGTAGCGACTTTGTGGTTATATTTAGCGAGTTTTCAGACCCTTTAACGAGTTTTTCTGGTGTTATTGGAGACTTTTGGAGACGGAGGTGAATGAAGGTAGTTTATCTTCCAACGAGGAGCGGTGCTGTGCAGACCCTCTCATACGAGGTTGGTCTTCTCGCTGCAGCAGCAGCTGCATTCAGACGACGTTCAGCTCTGTTTCATGACTAGGCTGGAAATGAAATGTAAAAGCTGCTGCTGGAGGATCCTGCTGGTTCACCGTCACAGTAACTCTGTTAATGAAGAGCGTGGACCAAATATTTAAACAGTTAAGTGTTAAGTGGGAACGGTGGCTGGAGAGGAGCACCAATCCCTGAAGCTGTTTATTACCAGGAACTACATGGACCAGTCGTACCATGTCCTGTGTGGGAAGATGGGGACAAAGATGTCGTTCAGCTTCAACGACAAAGTGAATCAAATCTGATTTGATTTGCCGAGTTCTATGTCTACTTTTTTTGTAGTGGTGCAACCAGTAAGATGTTTTTTTTCTTATGTCAACTGCTGCACAAAAAAATGTGAGAGGTAAACATTGTAATTTCTGAATTTATTGTTAAATATTTATCACTAATACAGTGAAAATGAGAGGAAATGTGAATGTTTGCTATGCAAGGCGATGTCAGTGTGCACCCCAAAATTTTCTGCTTGCTCTCCTAAAAATGTAACTCAGGGACCGCTGTCCTCATAAAAAAAGTTAGTCTGGAGCCCTGAAGTTAGAAACCACAGAATTGGGGCCAATAGACTTTGTTTCCCTTCAGATAAACATGCTGAATGGTGTCTGCTTGGCTTGCACATCAAAGGTGGACTTGAGAAAGATGGATCTCATGAATGCGTGAAGATCTTATAGATGGAGGGAAATCTGCATCCACATCACTGACACTGACTGAGCTGCAGTGACTGATGCATGAGACTTGATTCAAAAGGAAATGGCTGCTTTATGTTTAGGCCGACCCACAGAATGTTTTTATGATCTGAGACAGAAGCCTGTCAGTGTTTTCCATTTCTTATGTTGTTTTCCTGGGTCCTGCCTTACAAACCTGTAAATTTCAGCTGTATTTAGGCCAGAGCGTAGTGCTTTTAGGATTTTTTTTTAACGAATTGCATCAAAGGAAGTGCAGCGTGTGAGGGTGCTTTAATTTTGGAGACTAAAATGAAGGAGCTGCAAACAACAAATGTAGAGAAACAGAAGAAATTTCAATGAACTCTTAATCAAATGTTTACCATTGGCATGTGAGCTTGGTTTAGTTTTTCCTTTTCAGCCGAGTAGTGACCAGTAAATGTTTTTCCCTGTGACAGGTACTAATCCACAAATCCATTTTTGGGCAGTTTTTGCTATAGGAAAAAAACTATTATGGCTTTAAAATGGCTGAAGTTTCGACCTTTTCCCCCTCATTCAATAAATGACATGTTAATACACAAATTTGACCCTGCCCATATCTCTGCCCATCAGCAGATAACGTCTCCTGTTCAGTCTTTCAGTCTGTTCGGTAAATATGACCTCACCTTTCTGAGACTCTAGGTGGTGCTCTGCAGATTCAAAGCAGAAATCCAAAGCCAAGCATTAATAGTGCAAAAGGAACATCTGACAGAGATGTTCAGAAATCTTACGTTTAGCTTAAAAGCTACAGCTGCTCCACTTGTCACAGTTTGGTGGGTGCTAAGTTACGATATGTCGTTTGTGAACGCGGTGGCTCTAAGAGCCGATTCTCTGTAGTGAATAAGAACAACTCCGGCCAGGGAGAGGGGAATCTTCAGAAAGGGTGGGACTTTCTTTGATAGACCAATCACAGGCGAGGACAAACTAGGATCCTACCTCTAAAGCCTTGTTTCCACAGACCGATGCAGCTTAGGATGGGATGGTTAGGGTGTGGAAATGGTTTGTAAACTGTAATCTTGTTGCATTCCCACAGCCAACCGTAATCTTACCTGAGAGGCGGAGCATCAATTGGACAGCGATAGGTGCCTCAGCTATGTAACGGTTTGATGCCATCACCACGCCATGCCTTCCTCAAAGTATAACAAAAACACGACTCGGAAACAAAGGCGGTCATCCACCAGTTTTTCTTTCTTCTTAGAGGTGCTTTGTAATGCCATTTTAAACAGAGATTTAATCATTAAAAATGAAAATCTGTTGCTCTAAACAAGCAGCTTTTTCTGCTTTTGGGTCGATTGGATTGGTACCCCCAACGGAAGGGTCCCGCCAAAACCCTTCCCAGTTTTTGCATGTGGAAATACAAAAAGAAGTGTTCTGACCCGCCCCAGTTAGTGGAAATGGGGCTCATGTGTTAGAATATGAGGGCCGGACCCTCGGAAGAGGAAACGTAGTGGTCCAGGCCACGTACATAGTGACAGAAATGGGGAGCTGGATTTAAATACAAGTGCTTCTTTATTTGGTTTGCTTTAGTTTTGTGTTCAGTTGTTCATTTAAAGGTTTTATTAAAATGTGAAATAGTGACTTTTTATGAAACGAATTCATAAAATAAAGCTTTAATGAAAACATGAATTGAAAATGGAACATCTGTAATGGATAAACTAGACTAAAATAAAAGCTGAGTGATACTAAATGAAGAGTCATTTAGAAGTGGAACGAGTCGGATCTCTGGAAAAACGAGCTGGACTTCACATCAATGCTCAGTGTAAATGTGCAGGGACATCGGATCGTATTTAAATTCAGTCATTGGTCGGCAAAATCTAGCTCATTTTGTGGTGCTCGTGTAATATATATTCACCACCCAGCTCTCAAAACAAATGTGGGAAATCACCATTCAGAGCAAATAGCAGGTGAATTAAGTTTTAATATCTCTCCTATTCCTCAGCTGCCATATTCATTAAAGGGTTTGGGATCGTGATCAGGGTAAAAGTGCGTTTTCAGAGCTTGTGTGCGGCAGGTATTGATGCTTCTTTAGCTCTTCACATCCAGTTTTTTCTCTCTACCAAGAGCCAAGCTTGGCTGACTCCCTAATGACACTGGATCTGTCTGTGTGTCTCTGTCTGTCTCTGTGTCTGTCTGTCTCTGTCTTTGTGTGTCTGTCTGTGTCTGTCTCTGTCTGTGTGTCTGTGTCTGTCTGTCTGTCTCTGTCTGCGTCTGCGTTTGTCTGTCTGTGTCTGTCTCTGTCTGTGTGTCTGTCTGTCTCTGTTTGTGTGTCTCTGTCTTTGTCTGTCTGTCTGTATCTGTCTGTCTCTGTCTGTCTGTGTGTCTCTGTCTGTCTCTGTCTTTGTCTGTCTGTCTGTCTCTGTCTGCGTCTGCGTTTGTCTGTCTGTGTCTGTCTCTGTCTGTGTGTCTGTCTGTCTCT
>JBAFTC010000006.1:25625377-25643737 GCA_037177435.1 Melanotaenia nigrans | reverse complement strand
TTGTCTGTGTGTCTGTCTGTCTCTGTTTGTGTGTCTCTGTCTTTGTCTGTCTGTCTGTATCTGTCTGTCTGTCTGTGTGTCTCTGTCTGTCTCTGTCTGTCTCTGTCTGTCTGTCTCTGTCTGTCTGTCTCTGTCTGTCTGTCTCTGTCTCTGTCTGCGTCTGCGTTTGTCTGTCTGTCTCTGTCTGTGTGTCTGTCTGTCTCTGTCTGTCTGTGTGTCTCTGTCTTTGTCTGTCTGTCTGTCTCTGTCTGTCTGTCTGTCTCTCTGTCTGTCTCTGTCTGCGTATGTCTCCACTATTTCACTTTGGTGTTGCTACAAAACCTCTTTAATACTGAATGTTAAGGAAATACAACTGCAGGATTTTAAAAGGATTTTTCTATAATTAATGATGTTCTTCTGGGAGTTTGTGGCAGATGTATTAGTTGGAACTTTCCAGATTAGCAAATACATAATATTTTAATTTGCCACTAACTACGGAGGGAGGGAAGTGATGAGTGCCTTGACCTGGCGCCCTGTCTGGCCATTGTGTCTGTTATCGTCTGGCGGCATATGCCTCTCTTTCCTCATCTTTTTTTCATTATAGGCCAGAATGTACCAAAAGCATTTCTGCAGGAAACCCCAAACAATAGCTGAGAGGGCCATTTTCCAGCCGCGGTGCTCCTCTCCCTCCCCTCTGGAGAGGCTGCCGGGTCTCTCCTTTGAGACCATGTGGTGCTTTGAACACTCGACACCTGAACAAGCCCATAAAGAGATGGAAAGGAAGCAAGGACATGTAGAGGAGGGATGTCTGGAGTGTCCCATTCTTAATCCATAGGGTTTAAAATGTAGTTGGCCTTCTCTTTGCAGCTATAACAGCGCTGACTCTTCTGGGAAGGCTTTCCACAAGGTTTAGGAGTGCGTTAATGGGAATTGTGGTTTTTACCATTCTTCCAGAAGTGCATTTGTGCTGCTTGCTAGCTGTTCTCAGTCCAAGGCTGAAATTTTACTTGCTTTTATTTATGCATGTGTGTGGTGATTATGGCTGCTTCTTGTATTTAGTTTGTTTTAAAGCCTCGTTCATTGTGAGTAGCCACGCGGGGCAATGTCAGAACGAATGGATCAAGAGCAATAAAAGGTTCAAGACCAGACACACATGCTTGTTTAAGGACCTTGTATACTATCTACAATATCTCCTCTTGTTATTTTTCTACTGCAGTCTCAAAATTAACCAAATGCCAGCTGCTATTTTGGGCATGTTTATTGGTACAAATTCGGTTTGAGTTCTCTTACATGCCCCCTAATGGAATCCTCCGGTAACGAACGCAGTAAGCAAGTATATAAACATTCATTTTCTGACCTGTTTAGTCCATCAAGGGTCGCAGTTTAGCTGGAGCCTATCCCAGCATTAACAGGTGAGTGGTCCATCGCAGGGCCAACACATAGGGACAAACAACCACACTCACAGGGAGAATTAAGAGCCATCAATTAACCTAACAAGCGGTGGGAGGAAGCCGGAGAGAACTCACGCATACACGGGGATAACATGCAAACTCCACACAGAAAGGCCACACCCAGGCTCCCACCCAGCTGAGATTCGAACCAGCGACCTTCTTGCTGTGAGGCTGCGGTGCTAACCACCACACTACCGTGCAGTATATAAACAATTATGCTCAAGTAGAGTGAGAGTAATGGGATCATGGTTGAAGTTCTTTAAAGGCTAAAACACTATAAATGTGTTTAAAGCTAATGTGATGGCAAATCCACTGGAGTGAAAGTTCAACATCCAGTGCAGTTCTGTATGAAGTCACTGAATTTTCACTAAGTAAACTCATAAACTTATAAACAAGAAGATTGCTTGTGATTTAACTTCTTAAAGGCCTCATTTGAAAAGACAGGGTGATGTTATGCAACCTTTAATTAACCCTTGAACCTGCGCCTGTTTGTAAGCATCCACATGAAAACTGCACACCCATAATCTCTGCAAACACAAGGTCTATATGAGTACTTTAAGTTGTGGTAACGGGTGATTTAAGCCGTGCAAATATCAACATATGTAGCTGGTAAATATGAAGATGGCAGAAATAAAACAAGTTTCAGGATTTCCTAAAGAAAAAGTAAAACATCTTTAGGATGAGTGAGGTTTTAGTGCAGACAGTTCAGGCGAAGACTCCAAATGGGGCATTCTGGCTTCTGGTATCAGCTCTCGGTCCCCCGCTGCAGGGGGCGGCTCAGGCTGTGTGAAAAGTACTATTATCTTTGTTTACTATCAAGCTTCTGCTTTAAACCAGGATTGTGTTAACAACTGAGATTAGTTATGAAAAATAATATTTTAAGCCGTTCTTTTCTTTTCAAGCTTAGATATTATCCAAGAGAAACTTCCTGTTTATTCACCCCTCCCACCCCTGAGTTGTGTTTCCTCAGTGTACTGTGACTTCGAGGAATGTCACAGACTAACATCTTCCAGACCACAAGGTACGGAGTAACACATGTCTGCCAATCCCCGTTTTTTGTGAGGGTGTTTTCAAGGACATGCTGAAAATACTCCCCACCACCCTTTCTTCTTCTGGACAGGGTGGTTGTCAGTGTCAGCAAAGAAATTACGTAGTGATTGATTACACCTCAGTGCACAAGGATTCAGAATGGAAAGCTGTGATTTGTGTGCATCACAACCTGGATGGAGTGTTGCGAAGGAGAGATCGTCGCAGAGGGAGGGAAGGACGTGAGACTGGGATGGTCTGGTGAGGGCGGCGGTGAAAGTGCTGATGGCAGCAGGACACCCCGCTGTTTTCGATGTTTTGTGCGAGTAAGGGGAGGAAGAGAGACAGCAGCAAGATGTCTGTTTCACACAGTGGCCACGCACCAACCCACCTCACCAACACCGCCGCTGTCCCAGATGGGGACCGGCCCATTTGTGTCTGACGTCACATTAGCACTCTCATCTCCACGCTCCCCTCTGCACCTCTTGGAAAGCAAGCACGCAGAGATTAAAGCGAGGGTAGGGCGCGTTAGCCGCTACGAACAGCAAGAGGAAGCAGAAAGGGGAAAAAGAGCTTTGAGAAACTGCTGGCTGAATTGCCGTCGGAAAGCTGCTGGACTGGGAGGATGTTGTATGCGTGGTCACCATGACTCAGAACAGGAGATGCACACCTGTGCTACATATCAGCCACTGGCATGTGGACGTAAATGATTATTATCAAGGCTTAGAGTGCTGTGTGTGTGTGTGTATACCATAAGAAATTCACACAGACTTATCAGCTGAACATCCTATTTAACAAGCAAACCTCCAGTGTGACCTGGTCTGAGCTGACACCACACGCTTCCTTCTGCTCCCTCAGGCAAATAAACAAGTTTTTCCAACTCTGGTAAATTGGCTGCATCTGTGTGATCAATAATCAACAGATGAGTGTAGTGTGTGTTTTTTTTTTTTTTTTTTTTTTTTCTTGTGTGTGGTCATCCCACTGGGCTCAGCAGGCTCGGCCATCCAGAAATGTGCCAGATACAGCAGCAAACCTAACAGAGGTTGTTCAGCCTGGAGCATCTGCAACTATTTTCCTTTGATTTACTTCATCTTGCATTCAGCACCATTTCAGCTTATTGATTTGGAGCATCTGCTGATATAATGCCAATCTAATTTTGATTTTTAAACCAATCTTCTCAACTGGCATCGCCCAGTCACCCCCTTGTAACGGTAGCCAAACACTGCAGGTGCTGTCATTTGAATTTTTGGTTATGCTTCAGAGGTGTGTATGAACAAAGGTGCTCAGCTTTCATAGTTTGAATGATGATGAGGAATGGATGAAAAAGGCATCTTTTTCTAACAGTAGCTCTGACTGCCGTGGTGAAGCTCCATCATTTTACATTTACAGCTTTTAAAGTGCACCGTGGTTTTCCTGCAGTGTGAAGCTTATTTTTTGAAGGTAAATTGAAACACCGTCTGTATATATGAAGCAGAAGTCAACACTCATTTGTTTCTATAATGTCTGAAAAATGGCAAACGGATGGCAGCATCTCGGAGCATTTAGACATGGTCAAGAAAACTCTAAAGCTCAAACTAAACAAAGAGGAAGGGGATTTAGAGGCTTAGATCGTGGCGTGGTTGTTGGTGTGATTATTTCAGAAACTGCTGACCTGCTGGAATTTTCACACATATGATGGATTTATATAATGGTCTTAAAAAGAGAAAATTTCCAGTGAGCAGCTGCTGTCTGGACCACAATGCTTGTTAATGTGAGAGGAGAATGGGCAGACTGGTGGGAGATGATAGAAAGGCAACAGTAACTGAAATAAGCACAGGTTCCAGCAAGGTCTGCAGGACAGCATCTCTGAACACAACACGTCCAACCGTGAAGCACGGGCTGCAGCAGCAGAAGACCACACCGGGCGCCTCCTGCCTGCGAAGAACAGGAAACTGAGGCTACAATTATTCTAGATTGGCTGAATTTCCATCTTCTAAAATAGAAAATGGAAAAGCTTTGCCTGGTCTGCTCTTCTGTTTCAGCTGCACCATTCAGATAAGGTCAGAATTTGGTGGAAACAACTTGAAAGCCTGGATTTGTCATGAATCCATCAGCTGTAGTGTTATGGCACCAGGGACATTTTCTTGGCACACCTTAGGCCCCTTGGTACCACACGGCAGCCTTCCTAAGTATTGTTGCTGCCCATGTCCATCCCGTTATGACACAGTGTACCTCCAGCAGAATATTGCACAAAGCTCTAAAAATCAAAATGGCTGACGAACTGTGTGATGCTGTCATGTCAACCTCTGAGGAAAGTTTCCACCACCTGGTTGAATCTGTGACACCAAACGTTACAAAGGCTCTGAAGACCAAAGCGGGTCTGAGTCGTCCTGCAAGCTGGAGCTCATAAAGTGACCAGGGAGTGTAGTTGCTTGTGAAATTATCACAGAACAGCAAATGTTTCCAGTCTCTCTAAATAGTACCTTTTTACCAAAGTTTGTTTTTTTTTATTACCTCGTTTTTCAACGTTTTCTAATTGCTGCACTATTTTTCCTGAAGCTCCTGCCTGAGATACATTACTCCCTCTGCTAGTCTGTCCTCAAGTGCCAGCTTTAATTAGCAGAACTGTAATTAGCTCTGTTGGTGCCACCGCTGTGTAATTGCACTTGAAAGTATTGAAATAAACTGCATTTGATCTCTGGTTAATTTTGATCTAGTTATGGCAGGGTTCCCGCAGATCCTTAAAAAGTCTTAAAAGGCATTGAATTCATCAATATAAAAATAAGGCCTTAATTGGCATTAAAATGTTTTAAATTGATCTTTCAAAAGTCTTAAAAATGTTTACACATAATTAGTAGGATTTTATAATTGAAGTTAGTCTCAAATCTAAAAATAAATTGTAACATTAATTTAATTTAAAATGTACTGAATGTCTCTGAAGCGAACATGATGGTGGAACCAACAAAACAGTGACGTGGTTGCAGCCGTCTCTAACTCTACGAGCAGATTTACGTTGTTAATGTAGCAACTTTGAACTACATCATGGGAAAGTGTAAATTCAACGAAAATTGGCTTTCCGACCAGGATTTTTCTTACCTACTCGTTTGCATGCGGTTCCCACATGGCGGCCTACATCAGCAAGTTTGGATTTTTATGTATTGTTTGTATTGTTTTCCATGTCTTCAACTCTGGAAAGTGTTATGTTTTTCAAATTGAAAGTTTTTCAATGGAACAAAATGTCACGTTTTATGTTAAAACAAACATTTGTGTGAAATTGTCCCTAACCACTTGTAATGGATGTGGTGTTTCCCCACTTTTGTTAATTGGGAAGTTGGTCTTAAATTTATTTTCAAATGGCATTAAAAAGTCTTAATTAGACTTGCTTTAAACTGTAGGAACCCTGTATGGAAAAGCAGTAGGAACAAAGTCCCCTCTTTAGTCCCTTTTTTGTGTGAGAACAAAACTGATTGTTCCCTTACTTTGTTGTAGATCAGTTTAAACGATATAAAAGATCTTCATCTGTTTTGTGGTCTGTGATTCCTCAGGTCACACTCACCTGATGGTGATGGGGGATGTTCATAAATAAACATTTGGTTTACTTCACTCAAACGTTAAGCGTGCTTCATTATTTGTTTCAGTTTGACATTTAATTCATTGCTAAAAGAGACTAAACGGTCATCAAACCCACGTTTAAGGCTAACAGCTATGTTCATTCATCCAGAAGATGCCGTGGATTTCTTTATTTACTACAATGCCCATAAGTCTCATCTGCTAAAATATTCTTTGAAACTGAAGAGTAAAGCCAGAAAATTGAAGTGTAGTCATGATTAAAATGCTGTTTTAATGTGAGAATTACATAATGTTTGGCTTCAGCAGTATGCACACAACCGACTTGATTCCACTTTTACTGACGCACTCTTAAGACTCTAACACAGGTGCTCTCACCTTAACGCTCTGTACTGTTTCATGCCAGTATGAGCTTTAGAGAAGCTCCCACTTCCGGTCATGTGACCTTATCTGGGCAAAAATCAACTTTCACTTGTTTGATGCTGGAAGCAGAGTGGTTTCCACCCTTCACTGGGATAAAACACTACTTTAGGACTTCCAGGCTGACCAAATACCAGTAAATATATATAACTGCAGGTAGAAACTGATAAAAGATGTTTGTGTGAGCGTCAGGGTTTCATATGATGACTCATGTTGCTTGGCTGCATCATTGACCTCACAGACACACCACTCATCCACCAGCAAGACACAACTGCTCCCTAGAGAGCAGGAGCACACACACACACACACTATTAGCCTCGTCACCTTGTGGGCTCAGATCTCTCTCTCACACACACACACACACATAAAGGTTTGGCTGCAGACGGTGTTCACTCCCATGTTTAAAAGTAGACGTACATAATTAATCCCATCGTCCTCAGCACTTATCCAACACGTCTTTGCGTCGGGTTCTTACACACTTGGATTGGATTGTGAGGCTGAACGGTTGATTGTGTAACGGGAGGAGAAATACGAAGGAAGGAGAATCTCAGGAAGGATTTAGATGAGTTGAAAGACAGTTTACACATGCATATGTATCTGTATCTATCTGCATGTCTGTGTCCTTGTGAGCGAGGAAAGTTGTGGGTGTCTCTGTGTTCCTCTGCTTGCATAAGAGCTGCTTTCATTCAGAGCAGCCTCATCACGACTCCTTGTGTGAGTCACCGCCTTTCATAGGATCTCTGCTGCAGTCACTTCTGAACAATTAGCACATGTGATTGTTTTGACAGTGAAAGTACAACACGGAGGCCAAAAATAATTCTCCTGTGGACTCCCTGACCCCAGTTTAGAAACATGTAGCCTTACATGACCCATCTTTATTCTCTCTAAACAGGTGCCACAATAGCTAGTCTATAATGGATTTTAAACCAGGTTATTTTGAGCCCTCACAGGACCCAGAGTCCGTCCTTACTGCTGTAGTATTCTTAAGCAAGTTTGTGAATCTCAAATAACTAATGGGTTTTGTGCTCACGCTGTGAATGCTGAGAGAAAATTTCACTAGGATCAGTAGTTCCTTTGCTGATATTTGCTCATTGAGTCTGAACACCCTGGCAGGTCTGAAAAGGGCCGACGTGACGCCAGCCATGTTCATGTTTACCATGTAGGCTGGTGGGGGCAGTGGAGACATGAAAGATCTACATGGAGTAGAAACAGATTATAGACTTCAGCATTGATATTTCCTTTTCTGTTAGGGGGAAATAAAACGTTCAGGCGCTGGAAGGAACTGAGGAACCTGACAAATGTTAGAAATTTGCCAAGTATCTCACAGAAGTGAGTGCACCCCTCGCATTTTTGAAAATATTTATATCTTTTCGTGGGACAACAATATGGAAATGAAACTTTGACATACAGGACACCAAACTACAAAATCTAAACTTTGATATTCTGAATGTCAAACTTTATTGAACTTTTTATCGACCACTTTTTTTTAATCTATCGCACCACACGTCTGTCGATATTATCGAAATATCGTCCAGCCCTACTCTCAATGACACTGGTAGACTTAAACATCTGTGGCTTCACAACCTGACGTAGCTCTTCTGGAGGAAAGCAAAACTTTTATAAAAAACTAAACCCAAACTGATACGACTCAACCTGTGCTGTTGTGATACTTGAGAATTGGCTCAATACCAAATAAGTGGTTTCCAGAATCTGTCCATTCTCTGAGTGAGCTTAATTTTTAGCATTGTGTGGTTTCATTAGATCCTCGTAGCTCAGAGTGAAAAGACAACGAAGCTAACAGCTATCCTTTTAAAGGCTAATTCAGTTTGTTGTTGGAGGAGCCTGCTGAGGTTTTGCCTTGGCTCTTCTCTACTTAACCTGGATGCAGTGGTTTGTAGAGGCAGAGGGTAGCCCAGATCTTAATTCATCAATTATGGATGAGGTTGTTCCCCAATATGCGAACATTATTTTACAAGCCTTACCTGCTTCTCTTCTCCCCCCCACCCCCGAGTCTGTTCAACTCTCTATTCTCGGCCCTTTTCCTAAAATCTTGATTCTTTTCACAAATGTGTCGTCGTTGTCTTTGGTGAATAATCTGGGGCTCAGCGGGAATCCTGAGTCTTTCTCTGCGTCTTATAGATTTTCTCCTTTTTAACTACATCCATGTGTTTTGTGTGGGTTCTTCTGCCTCCATCTTCTGTGTGTTACTGTGGGAGAAAAGCTTGTTAGATGGAGTTTTGATGAGGAAGAAAACTGTCTGCACACAAGAGGCAGAAAACGGGAGCCTCTGTTTTCCTTCATCTGCGACTGTGACCATCCTCACCAAGCTCTTCTGTCTTAACTCAGATTCAATTTCGATGCTTTCAAGAACTCATTATGCAAACATACAAGACTCGTAATATTCAAAGTACATTAGAAGGTGTGTACTGACTCAGATTCAGCTTTAAGGATGAATCTATTTGTCAAGTTCAAGAAAACAACAATTTGACAGGCTCTTAGCAGGAGGAGCAAGCACACGATCATGTCAATGTCTTCATGTTCTGTTTAGTCGTGATTTGAGGTGATGAAAAAAGAACCTTAACGTCACCATGGCAACATGCTTTCCAAGCATGCAGGGTTTTAACAGGTGTGATGTTCGCCCTGTTGGCCGTCACCTGTTAACCGTTTGAACATCCAAACATTTGCTCATTACATCAAACAGAAATCTGATTTCCATCAGATCAGACATTTACTGGTAAAAGAAATAGATGCCTACATATTGATCAGTTGATTGCCAGTCTCATAAGGGAACGTAGACTCTTACACTAGAAGATGAAGATGAAGACAGCTCATCAGAGGCGTGCCGCAGGGGAAAATGTGAAAGCCCCACGTTTTAGTTCCTGCTTGTTGCGGAGCCGTGCTGCAGTGTAGATGAAGGAAAACACTCACGTGTAGACTCATTTGCAGGCTTATTAGCGCCCACATTAGCAGCTAACGCTAAGGCGGCCGACGCCATGTTTAACAAAGACGGCATGTTTTAAAAATATAACTGTTTTGTCGCGTTTTAAGAAATAAGCACTTCACATTGAGTGAGTCATATTTATGCACCAACTCTTCTTCCTTTCAAAACTCTGGCTCAGACTTGGTCTCTTTCCCTCTTTCCTTGGTCTCTGCTCTCAAAACTTCTGCTCTTGGATATTTTTCCTCTCTTGGGTTGCTGAAAGAGTTGTCCTCCTTCTAGAAACACCAGGCTAAGGTTTCTACATGAATGAAAAAGCTCTGAGTCCTGTGTTGTCCTTAATGATGAACGTAAGTAACTGGTTAAGATACGAAGATGATTTAACAAAACTGTTAGGGAACTCCTAAAAACATGGAAGAGATGAAGTAGAGGAGACACAGCATGAAGGGAAAAGACTTATCACACTGAAAGTCAGCAAGTTACAGCAATGAAGATGACGTTTTTAGAAAGACTGATGTGTGTGTGAGCAGCAGTGTTGTTGTTCGACAGCCATCTTAATTTTTTCCTTCATTTCTGTCCTTTGGACTACAGTTCTTATTCATTTAGTTACTTCTATATGTGGGTTTTAGTCAGTTTTAGGTGACAAAAACTCTCATTTTAGTCAGAAAAAGAAAATTTTACTCTTTTAACACAAAAACAAACAAGATGGTCATTGTGACCATTTTCAAATGAGCATGTTCAGTAAATAAGGTCATGGTCCCGATTTTTCCTAAAACTGGCTAAGGGAATTTTAATTAAAACTAGTTTTAAGATTTAATATGTAAAAGACAGAGGAAATCCAATCGTTTCTACCTGTTTTGGGTACAGGTGGTCATTCTGTTTAGTTTCCTGACGGTCTGGATCAGTAATGTGAAGGTATTCTGTAAAGGGTGGCAGAGGGAGACAGATCGATGCTGTATTCATAGCAGATGGGACTTTGAAGGAATAAATGTCCACATCATCATCAAGAAGTGCACTGAAACCCTGAAAGCTGAACGGGCTTTCTACAGCTGGCATAAGGAGGTCTGGAGGACTTAATGAAGTGGAACAACCAAACTTCTGAAAGGAGGTGGCGTCGGCTACAGAGAAGCTGGGAACAAAACAAAAACGTGCGGCAAGCTGAACACGTGCTGCAGCAGGAGCTTCTAAATAGTTGTTCTAGCCTCGGAGTAAATGGCGTAGATTATCATGACTGTAAATATGAAATAATAAAGCCTAACTTTGTCGTATTGTCCAGGTGTTCTCCATCACTTTAGGCTCATCCACCCGTTTCTTTTTTAAAACAACACTCAGGCTGCACAAATTGAAGTTTAGATTTCGTTTCTAGGGCAAACCGGTGTTGCTTTATACGTAGTTTTGTAAAACATTTATTATTAATATAATTTTAGCTGTATACTTGTAGCGGGGCTGCAGTGCTTCATTGCTGCTGGTGGCCACATGTACTACTGTCTCACTCCACAACGCGCTCTGCTTTTACTTCCGGTGGATTTTATTAAACAAGTATCCAAATTTTGGTTGTTTCCAACCACCAAGCCTCTTTGTTGATGCTGCCGCCACGGTCCATTAATAAATTAATAAACTCAGCTGCGTGTGTGTGACTAGTGACCGCAGGTGTGTGTGCCTGGTGGTGGGTGTGATGGGATGTAGCAGCAGCACTGATGCCTTCTAGCTTCACAAAAGGCAGAAATGTCACCAAACATCTAACATTTTCATCCAGTCTCAACGAAAACTCACGTCTCGTCGTGTAAGCTTTATTTGTACATTAGAAGAAGTTTGATTCTTGTTTTGATCTTATTTTTTAAATGTTAATTAAAACTGCGTTAAATCTAATTTTGAGCAATATCCCATCAATAAAATTGTTTCTGTACCACCGGTGCCAATATTTCAGTGTTTTGTACCAAGGCCCTTTCATGAAGATGTCAAGCTATAAAATCCAAAGCAAACAAACCTTTTCATCAGTTCATCCTTTTGCTGAACCCCTCAACTTCAGCCTCGGCTGCACTGTTATGCTAATGGTTACTGTGTGTGTGTGTGTGTGTGTAACACTGGGTTTCTGTGTGCATGTGAAGGCGGAGAGATTTTTGCACATGCACTGAAAAAGAGTCGAGACCAAAACTGCATTCTTTCTGCCTTTTTAAACAGTCCCAGAGGCCTTGGAACTGGCGGTGCAGCTCAATCCAACGCACATGCCCGCAAGCATATTTGTGCTCTCTGTTCGCGCGCGCGCACACATACACACACACACACACACACACACAGATTCCAGCCAGTAAAGCCTGGTTCGCTGCCATACTGGGAATTGGCAAATCTCAGATCATTTTAAGTCTGTTGGACAGAGACGGCCTTAAGGTTAAGATGGTTTTTTGAAGACCGAGTTCCCAGAACTTTGGATAAAAGCCAAGACGCCGCACTGCTGCCTGTTAGCCGGCGATTGTAAGGAAGATGGAGAAGCAGACATGTTCTCTAGAGAGAAACTGAAAGTTCATGTCTGCTCCTTGGAGACTGTTTTAGTTAACTCTCAAATCTTTTTAGTTCAAAGTTCAAAATGGGTCTGTGGCTTTGCTACTGGTTTGACTCCAAAACAACATTCGAGTTGCTGCAGTTGGACTGATGTGTGCAATGTTAAATATTTACTGAGAACACAATGGAAACAGACATATATTTATAGAAAAAATACAGCAAAGAGACCAAAAACTGGACAATCTGCAGAAGTGGACTCAAGACTTTCAGATTTAAATGAACCTTCTCACTTCTAAATCTTATTCAGGAACAGTGTAATTTACCACACGGAACGGTGTAAGATAATAGAAGAGGCCTCAGTTTAGATGGTACAGCAAATAAACATGAAGTCTTTAGTGACGATGGAAGGAAAGCTGCTGTATGAGTTAGCTCACATCTTGGTAGACCACATCCTTCTGGAGACGTGACCAACATGTGTGAATACAGTTTATATAAGGATGACGAAGTCAGTCTGATTAAACATTTCTTCTTCGCAGTTTGAGCTCAAGGTTGAGTGTGTGGCACCTGTATAGCTGTTCTAAGTGCACAAGGTCTTTGAAGTCCTCTTAATATTGTGTTCTGTTTTGCTGCACATGGCTTAGTTTGACAATACCATGGTAGCCTTTTTAAACTCCAGTATGCAGTTAATGATCAATTCTGAAGTCAATGTGCAGCCTCCTTTCCTCCCCACAGAGATGTTTTTATCTTGGAAATCCACATCAACAACCAGGTTCTCCACCTGCAGGCATACGATTCAGAGCTTGGAAAGTGAATGAATAAAGTTCTCCTCCTCTTTGACATCTTAAAGTTAAGTTCTTTCAAACAAGTGACTGAAACTCCCAACTAAGCAGAAGGAAAAGAAGCAGCAAAAGGTGGTTGTTGTGCCGACTGACAAAGCAGAGAGTAGGGAGATGTGTTAATGTGCAGGAAGGTGGTGCTGGGAAAAAAGCAGGCATCCTGAGTAAACCTTCCCTGGAAAATTGGGAAGTAAGAGGCCTCCAACACCTGCTCTGAGCCATCAAATCTGTCTAAACAAACATGAGGCTAAGCAGGGAAAGGATGGAGGGGTGAGGCGAGTGCTACGGGACACAGCAGGGGAAAACTTGTTCAAATATAATCAACAACATGACATGATTTGTTACTCTCTGGACAAGATTTGATCTCATTCATGTTTTCAACAGACTTATTACATAATGTCTTCTCCTATAATTATACTGATGATCTCCATCTTTCTGAAGGTTTGTTAATTTTTTTTCTCAATATCGCCTTTCCAAGCGCTCAAAGGTATTTTAACAAACGGCGGTAGGGGATGTACACACAGGTAAATTATCCCCCGCAGTGCTGTCGTAGAGCAGGAACTAAAGCTCTGAGGTTGCCGTTCTGCAGGTCCTGTAACCTCTGCATGAAGGACACAAACGTCTCATTTGTCAGCAGTAAGCATGAGTTTCTACAGATCAGTCCCATGTAAATCAAAAACCAGAATTTTTCCAGATTTTCTTCCTCAGGAGCAAAAGTTAAGCCCAACGTTAAGAAGCCTTATCCAACCGCTCTAATTTTAAGGACTTTCTCTTTGAACAAAGGACTTTTTTTGTAGTTATACTGAGAATAAAAGATGACAAACCAAATGAAGATATGCCATGCTTAAAAACGTGTGTACTTTTTGTTTCTAATCAGTAGCAAAGCATCTTGCATTCTTCTTATATTGCACGTGTTTACTGATATCTTTAGGAAACTCCTCTTCTGACATGTTATCTAGGTCAGTGAGGCTGTTAGGCTTTGATACCATCACCCTTTAAGGGGTGTTGCATAATTCCTGGGTCCATGTGTGCAAGCTAATTGGGACTGCACACATACATTTTACATCAGCTGTACAGAAGCTTCCCATATATGGGCATGAGATCCATCTAAAGTAAATTGTAGAGGTGTGAATAACAGCAGTTCCTTTACAAAGTCTTTCCTCCCCATGCTGGTTTTTCTTCTTCTCATCTTTTTTTGTGTGTTCTGGTTTTAATCTAAGTGCATACATAGTTAGAAGGCTCAGCCCCAATGAAGGTGGGACTCATCACTTATTTCCAGTTTGCACTCTAAATGGGCCACTCGAACACGTCCAGTGCAGCTAAAGCCAAGTTGCCACCAAATCCATCCCCATAGACTGGACACTGACCAAAGAAGACTCACTTCTCCAAGACTAGCACACAGATCCTTGCCTAGTTTTCTAAAAGCTCACATGGACAAAGCGAGGCCTCGTAGCGGCCAGTTAAGCACTCGTTGGATTCCAGCGTAAAACACCGGATGCTCTGCAGAAAAACCTGATCCTTGGCAGCATTTAACTGTCCAGCTTGACAATATTCTTAAAGAAGCTTGTTTTGGGGAGCTCTGAAAGTCTCCACATTAAGACCAGAATGATGGCTACATGCTAACAGGTTGTTAGCCATTAAAACAACTAAACACTGTAATGGGAAATTAATGTGCACAAAGTCATTTTTTTTTTTTTTTTTTTTTTTGCTGAAATTGAAAAAGTGTTCATGAGCTGTATAAACGAGTACAAATATCTCAATAAGTCAGACTTGATTCTACAAGCATTGTCCGAGATATTTGTGAAAATGGCTTAAGAGAGAAGCCGCCGAGCCCTACGGAGCCACGGCACGGTGTTGGGTTGCTGGTTGGTCTGCCCTCTGCTTTCGCTCGGATTCATACGGCTCGGTGTTCTTGAAGTGGTTGCCATGAGATTTTGTGCAGACTTTGTTCCCCCGAAGATGAACCCTAAACACTGATGTTTCATCTTGTACCACCAAGTTGAGAGAAGTTTTCTATCACTTGTCAACTGATTGTCTTCAGAGGACGAGTCTTTGAAACTTTGGTGTTTATCACGTCAAAATTTCAGCTTGTTGTGGGTTTAATGACGAATGCCTTGAAATCAATCAGCAAATGCTGGTAAGAAAGTGTAGATGTAAACACTGTCAACATGTTGAATGTCCTGCCACTGATACTTTGAAGACGGTGTTTTTGACATCTAGCTCAGAGCTGTGCTCCAGCACAGACCTGCTGCTGCTTTGGTTTGGCTGCAGACGCGTTCCTTTATCTTTGTTTTAATCAGCTGTTTGCTTCACACCTGAACATGGCCCATTAACACTGATAACTTTTCAGTACTCAGCTCTTTTTTTCTCCTGTCATCTCATGCATATCAGCTGCCCAAAACAATTCAAAGACACAAATAAAAGTTAATTTTGTGATAATTCAAGGGCCACTGTCTTCTGTGGACATCTCGTGGTTCAAACTAAACACTGCAGTCAGCTTGCTGCTTCATACTTTGAGCACCTTGACGGACATAACTGAACATCTGTGACAATATTTTTTTCTGATGCAACAACAAAACAATTCAAATGTTCATATTCATGACATTTCACCTCCAGCAACAAACACAGATGAATACAGGTCTGATTTTTAGGCTTTTTGGCATTTGTCAACATCTGTTAAATTTAAATGAACAAAGCTTGGACCTGCATTTATTTTTTTTCCTTCTTTCTTTCTTATCTCAGCGTTTCATCCAGTACCTGGCCTCCAGGAATACTCTGTTCAACCTGAACAACTTCTTGGATAAGGGAGCTCTGCAAGGTAAAACACCCATAAACGAAGACCTGTGAGGAAGTCCACATCATAACTTGTTCACAAAGAATCACAACTAACAAAGAACATCAGGGCTTTAAACTAAAGTATTGAAAAATCTCAATCTGGAGTAAAACTTTGAGATCAGTTTTAGGGACCTCATCTAACACAGCCAGTACATTTTTCCTCCTGAATGTCTCCTGTCTTCCTCTCATCCAGGTTACGACATGTCAACCTTCATCAGGCGATACAGTCGCTACCTGAATGAAAAGGCCATGTCCTATAGACTGGTGGCTGTGGATTTCACCAAGATGAAGAGGGGGTAGGGCTGATCACACACACGAAATGCCAGCTTCTCTCATATTTCACACACATGGTGTAACAAGCCAGAAGATGTATTGGATCTAAAGGCAGGTTAATACAACCTGCAGGAACGCTTCTTAAATTAAAAAAAGTTTTAAAAGACTTTTGGACTACTTTGTCATGTTTTGCATCTCTTCAGTCTTTTTTCTTCATTTGCATGAAAATACGCCTTTAAAAGGCTTTTTTTTCCTGCCTAATTGCTTGTGTGTATTCCTCCTTGTCAGTATTGACGGTGTGATGCGCACGATGAACACAGAAAAGCTGATCAAGACGCTGCCCATCATCCAGAACCAGCTGGACGCTCTGCTGGATTTCCAGGTATGAAGAGTCTTTGTGTTTTTACGTATGTCTTGCCAGCGATGTGGATGACTCACTTTCCAATCAAAATGTAAATTAAAAGAAAACGTTTGCCAGGTTTGGGACCTCTAATGGAGTATAGGAAGCATATCACAGACTAGCACTGGGTGGGGATCTGAGGAAAATGGTTGGAGCATTGTGGTTTGTGACAGCAAGCTTTAAAGAATGGAAAAAGAACGGTGATGAAAGTCAGATGATGGTGAATGTGTGTGATGTTTACTTCATGCCAGTTGACATGGATCACATTACCGAGAAGAAATTTAGAAGTTTCTTTGTAAAAAGAGGTTTGAAAAGATATGAAGACTTCATCTCACTCTCCACCTTTCTCCTCTCTGCAGGCCAACCCCAACGAGCTGACCAATGGCGTGATCAACTCGGCCTTCATGCTCCTCTTTAAAGACTCCATCAGGCTCTTTGCTGCTTACAATGAAGGAGTCATCAACCTGTTGGGTAGGACACGCAATTTTGCTGCGTTCAGACATGCTTTCCATGGAACATAATGTGTTAAAACTTTCAGCCTGTCTCCATGAGATGTCTCCATCTCAACATGCAACTAGATCTCAGCCAATTACAGTTTCCACTAGCCAAATTATAGCCAGATTATAACTGAATTCTCGTTGGTTTGATCGATCGATCGACTTTTGGGATTTAGCTCCCCCTGACGCTTGTGTGTTGGGCTAACTTCCATAAGTTACAAGGATCAAAGTAAATTTTGCTTTTAACTAATTTGAAATGATGACTGGAAACTTAAGCTGAGTCGATATTTTTACATCATGAGTTAAATATGAATATTTGATCAGAAGTCAAAGAAAAATAATACAGATGGATGTCTTCAGGCTGTCCAAGTAAGCTTGGGCAGTTTCATGGTCTTCAGTCTCCACCACACAAAAAGTTACATGCATGTACGATCTGCAGCCCCGTTTCATGCATGACAGCATGCCGAATGTTGAGACTAATTAATATACACATTTTTCTATCAAAACTTAATAGAAGTTCAAGAGAGAGCACCAAAGGTAACCAGAACAGCACAATCTGTACAGAGAGCACAGGTTGGACTTGTTTGATTCTTTTCCAAACCGCTGGTTTTGACAGTTCAGACATTTTTAGTCATATGTGATCTTCCATCACCTGCTAATTTCACTTTCTAGTAAAACAAGAGAAAAGCAGCTGCTAGAGCTCGTCTTCCTCTTACTGTGTGAATAAGACAACAGAGAAGCCGGAGTCGTTATTCTGCAGCAGCTCTTTTACTGTCTGCTCTCGTCTGAAAGCTGTCATGTGAACAAAAAGCTGATTGGTGCAAACCAAAAAGACAATAAAAGCCAAAACACTGCTCTCGTCCCACGGCCGTACTGTAAGCAGAGTTTAAATATCTCCACTCTGACCAGTTTCTAAAATTATTCGTTTGTCAGGAGGCAGAAACTGTGCGAGTGGTTCATAGCAAACAAAGAGAAAAGCCGGTTTGTGCTCACAGGGCCTAAAAATGATGTTTATTCATGTAGATGTTTAAACAGTTCAGGGCTTTCATCATCTCCGGTTCATAATCTGGAGAAATCTCTGTAAGCCGACAACGTTGAGAACAAACTGCAGCACCGCATTACAAACAGACAAAAATCATGTCCACTCATGTAAATCTTCAAATGTGGAAGATGTGTAACAGCAGCGCTCACACAGCCGGCCTGCCACACCGACACAGTAGGTCCTGACAAGCTGTCGTGTTGCTGCCAAACGCTTCGGTCTCCACCTGATCATTTTCTGATGGCTCCTGCCTCCTCCCTCGCTTCTGTTCCTCCCTCTTTTAACACTTTTCCTTTTAAACCTTTGTTTGCCTCTAATGTGTGTTTTTAATGTCTCCACAGAGAAATACTTTGACATGAAGAAAAATCAGTGTAAAGATGCTCTCGACATCTACAAGAAATTTCTTTACAGGATGACGAAGCTGTCGGAGTTCCTCAAAGTGGCGGAGGTACATTTACATGTACACACACACAGATATGTGCAAACAGTCATTTAACAAGTGCATTTTTCACACTTAAGATGCTCACTCAGCTACGTTCAGTCAAGCAAACCCGACCTTCCTCTTACTGCCCCACATCTGCTTACACACACACACACACACACACATACATTTATATATAT
>JBAFTC010000006.1:25608086-25625290 GCA_037177435.1 Melanotaenia nigrans | reverse complement strand
TATCTATATATAATTTGTAGGCCCAAAGTAGCCCTAAGATGGAGGATGTGGTCATGTGCTCCGTCAGCCCCCGCTCGCCCCGCTCCCTCGCTCTCCCTCTTCCCCCTGACAAAGATGGATACTCGTGGCTCTCCACCGCCCAGCGCTCACAGATCATCCCTCTGTCTCTCTTTTCTCTTGTGCCCAATTCTTTCCCTCCCACCATTTGAAATGGTGAAAATAAGCTGCTGTAATTTCAGCAGAGGGAAACACTCCAGGGGCTTCACATCCTCTGAAATGTAGACAGAAGGATGTTCCCATTCAGATCTCTGTATTTCTATAATTATGTTTTAAAGAGCTCCCTGGACAGTTTGAGGTTAAATGTAGAGTTTGTATTTAAAGGAAAGAAAAGATGTAGTCAGTGAACAAATGAGTTTGTACTTTTAGTTTCTATGTCTTAATGTATAAAATAAAAGTTAAGCCTAACTCCTGTTTTCTAAAAATCGTTTCCCCTTTAACCCCATACAAATTCCAAAAACCAGCCTGTAAACTACTCAAACCACATTTTCAAACCAGAAATAATTTGCATGTTATGTAAAATAAGACATGTTTCTCATTACATTTTTGCATTATCTTGTCCTGTGGCTCAAATGATGTTTTATCCTTTTAAATGTTTGACATCTGTTCTTTCGACAGGATGCTAAAACATGTAACTCCCACTGATTGTACTTCAAAAAGTTAAATTTAGCACGTACAGTACTTTTAGTGTAGATTTTTTTTATTAGACTGGTATGTTATTGTGACCTTAACACAGAACTGGCACATGACGTAAAAATAACCTGAGTACAATGCAGACAGATTCCTGTCCACACCCGCTTCACAGTCCAGAAGAAAACTGATGCAAACCGATTTGTTCCAGTTGTTCTAAACAGAACATCTGGTTTTACCTACCAGAATGAGGAAATGTCTTGTAATTCATAGGTGTTAAAATGAAGCAAATGCAACCTAATATATTAACAACACATCACATTATACAAAAACTAAGAAGAAATTCAGAAACTCTCACAGCTTCTGTTGGATTGAAAAGAGTAAATTGCTGCCTGGTGCTGCTGATTAATACACTTGATTAACTTGTCATCAGTGAGTGTGAAGGCCTCCACAAAAGCAGAAGTTTAGGCAGTTCACTGCTTTTTTAAAGGCTTGTGTTGACACAATGCCAAGAAGGAAACGTACGTCAGGCCACTTGTAGACAATGTGGGACTCCATCATGCTTCACTGAGAGATTCAAGGGAGTTATCCACCTTCCCAGGAATGAAGTTCAACCAAGTTTACCCCAAGGACAAACAGTCCAACATTCAGCTCACAGAAAACCCAAAAGCTGCTTCTCAGACTCTGCAGGCCTCATTTACATGGTACAGTTAGAAAGACTGAGTATGGTTTGCTTTGAATTGTTGACAGGATAGAGCTTCCTCTCGCTTAGAAAACCATGACAGCACAACTAAAGATTGCAGAAATATATCTGAACAAACCACAGAAGATCTAAAACAACCACCTTTAGACAGATGAGACCAAAGCGGAGCTCTTTTGGTGGTGGTGGAGGAGTGATGGACACTTTGCTATATAGAGGAGTTCATGGTCCATCAAGTGCCTGCAAAGTATTGCAGTCGTATGTAACACCTTCATATGTGTTAGCTAAAACAATGATCCCAAACACAGCGACAAATCATTGATTTCTGATAGAAAGCATTCCAAAGGATAACACGCTAAAGTAGGAAACTTGTTTCCATCATGGTCCTTGGTGTAAAAACAACAGAATGGCTGAAAATGAAAAGAAGCTAGGTGTGTCAGGGACCCAGGGAAATCAAGACTGATGTGAATTCCTTCAGAAAGCTGCTCATATGTGAGTGTTTGCAAACATCAATGAAGCGACGCAGCAGTGTAAAGAGCTGGCCAGAACCCCAACGTCCACATTTCACACGGATTGTCAGCCGGAAAACGACGACTTCTGGTAATTCCTGCTAAATGTGCAGAGTGCTGGGGATGTTCAGCATGTACTGATCACAACAAAGTTTTATCCTTAATCCAGTTCAGAGTCACGGGGTTGTTACTAACAATGTGTCACTGTCCAGTTTCAAGTTTTCTCCTTTACTTTCAAAGAATATTTGATAGGACATCATAACCAAAAAAAGAAATGAAGTTGAAGTAAAACAAACAGCAGCTTGGGCTCTGTAAACACTTTTTTTTCTGCTGTAATAATCCAGCAGTAAAAGTTTGAGGTGATTTCTAACAAACGGCCTGAAATGAGGTTTAATCTGTGTGTCCTGAGATGTGTCAGGTGTTATCCGTCTTCGTTGTAAGTCTCATGGAGCTGATTTTACAGTAAAGTCTCGTTTCTACAAGGACGTGGTGTTATTCCGCCATCACTCATGGCTGCGCTCCCTCATTGGTCCGACATGTTTACCATCATTCACTGTGGACGTCGGCTGGTTCTTTGGCCAAGTCCCGTCCAAAACGTTTGCTTGTTTATTTCTGTTGTCGTTTATGTTGACCCTGTCACTGCATGAAGTAATGATTCCCGTTTTTTTTCATTTTTTCTTCTCCATTTTATCCCACCTACCTCTTCCCTTTGTTTTGAAATTTTTTATTTACTTTTTGACGACAGCAAGTTGGAATAGATCAGGGTGACATCCCAGATCTCTCACAGGTCAGTGTACATCTCACCTTCCACCTCTCTGAGCTCTTTTTCTTGTTGTCTGTCGTTTCCTCTTCCTGTTTTCAGACATCTTTCTCTTCTAGTTCATGTGGTATCACCCGTCCATCCAGCAGCTCACACCTTATTTAACTCATGTGTTTGCCTGTGTTCCTGCTAACTCTCCTGTTCACCCTCCACCAGCCACTTTTTAAGTTATTTAACCATGTCGTCCAGTCTGATATCACTGTTTGAAATCCAGTCCCGGTGCCCTGGCTTTTTCTCCCTCTTAAATGTAGGTGTGTGAAGTCAGACTACTGAACACACCTGATACAGTTTTAATCATTATTTGTGTTAAAACCCTGAGAGAAGGCAAACAGAAGCTCAGACCTTGAATTTACAAAAACAAGGATAACTGCAACAAAGAGCTTAAAACCAGGATGGCGTTGCTTTAGGAGGATGTGGTTTCTATGTTTAAACATCAAGCTGATAATTCCCTTTTTGTCTAATTGTCAAGCTGTTCACAGGATTTGCTTGAAGGCTAAATTTTCATGGGTGGACCTCAGAGACTTTGTAGATTTTCTAGGTTAGATCATGAGGAAAAGAAGAAAAATCTTCATATAAAATGCAGCTTAATGTTGATGATCTTCTGTTTGTTTTTGTATTATTTTTACTTTGAATAATAAGCTTGTTAGAAATAGAAGTCACGTTTCCCCGTTTTCGTGGTTTCTCTGATTATTGGTGTGTTCCTGTTGTGTTCCTGAGCGCCCGAGAGTCGGTGATATTACGAGGCGATTAGCGTTCCCGTTGTTCCGCCTCAGGAAAAATGGGTGCTTCCAAAATATCCATGTCGAGAGCATCTACAGTTGCATCATATAAAACTAGAAAATGACAAACCAATAGTATAAATGTGCAACCACGAAAACACCTGCCCACTGTGGTGATGAAGAACTCCACCGTATAAACTTAATTATCCGTAACAACTCAGTGCTGTTTATGTGAAACACACAAACCACGTTAGAAAGGAGTTTGATAAAACAAGAATGGACTTGAGGCTAAACTAGCTTCAAAAGCTTCAACTTTCAGTCAGGTTTCATCTTGGCCGTCATGGGTTGTATGAGCACATATCGATGATCTCCAAAGGATTTCTACACACACTCGTCACACAGCGCCTTCTTAAGGCCAGAATTTTTACGTATCCAGGCTTTGTGTAGGAAAAACATTCAGCTTTGTTTTGCTGTTTGACTACCACAACATGCCGTTATGGAAAGATTAGAAGCATCACATGTAAAAATAGACATGCTAGCATGTTAACATGAAATGAAAAATACTTTAATAATCCCAAAAATAGCAATTTTTCAAATCCAAACTGCTTTCAAGAACAAATAAACTGAGTCCCAGCAGTGTTTTAGACTTTGTTTAAACCTGTGTTTTGGTATTTTAGAGGATCAAAATATCAGAGGTGGAACAAATTACAACCAACTAAATGAGCAGGTTTAAAAGGTCAAGAAGCTTTGTTACACTGCTACTGAGCTGCAGCAGTGCTAGGTCTATCAGCCCAGCACACCATGATATAGTTATATTTCATGACTTATACAAGTTTAATGCAGCTTCTCTGCAGGGTGTCTGCTTGCTTCAAGCACCAAACCAACCAAGATTCTCATAACAGTGGAATGAGCTGGCAGACACACTGAAATAATCTGCAGTTAAAGAAGGAAAAGAGGAAATGTTTACTGGCTGATTGACAGTGTAGGTTCTTCAACTTTGGTACTTTTGTGCCCAAGAATACAACCCTTCCCCCTAACACACTCTTTAGGATTCAAAAGCCTCAGCAGAACCAAACTTTGGCCATTCATTACTAAAAATCATAAAGATGTGAATGTGGGACTGTGGGGTGTTAAACTCATGGGCTGTAGTAGTTACAGGTTTTTCTTTCCCCCCTCTGTCACAGAGAACAAAAGGATCATACATTGTAGGTGGTGGGTTGCACACTGTACAGCTTCACCCCTCTGACCCACTTAAAGGAAAATTCTAGCATTTCTCTTTGGTTCGCTTTTTTCCCATCTCGTTTAATGGGGACAAAAATCTGTGGAACTGGTTTGCGGTTGAGCAGGAATACATTAAATTATGAAACTAAAAATTTTGCTTCCTTTTTCGGCCACGTTTGGATTAATTTTCTGTGTGTGTGCGAAGCGTTGAGTCAGTTTCATCAATGTAAACGTGTTAGGTCTCCATAGGTTCGTCTGTCCTGGAAGTTGTGTTTTGTACACAATGTTTATCAAAACCACAAATTCACTAGTTATAAGTCTACAGCTGGGTTTTTTTTCATTTCCAAACTTGGAACCAGAAGGTTTTCACTTTTTTTGCAGTGTAAGCTTTTGTCTGAATGGTAACCAGGACAGGCGACACCAGCAGGTTCCTCCATCATCCTGCCTCCGCCTGCTTTCAGGATTTAGTTTTTGTCTTTGCGTCTTTTATTATAGACTTCTAATAAAGATGGAAACCAAACTGTCAAAACAACCAATTCTAACGATTCTTGTCCCTATAAAAACCCAAAAAGAAAAAAAAAAGACTTGTTCAACAACAGCGGGATTTTCCTTTAAGTCTCTGCATGAGTAATTCTCATACGTGTAAATGTGTTTGCAAACATGCACACAGACACCTCGAGCTGTCTCGGGCATGCTCCTCCCTTTCTTTTCTTTTCTACTTCCTTGCGTTGAGTGACCTGATAGGGACTCGGTACATTTCATGCGTGCTTACCTCAGGTGGCTTGCTTGTAGCTGTAAAACACGCACCGTAACCACGCACACGCTGCTCTGGCACAACAAGCACAAGGCCATGGAAGCTCATGAAGGAACTGAGGCTTCCCTCCCTCCCTCCACCCACCTCACCACCTCAGTCTGCATGAAAGAGCGTCCACATAGAAGTTGGAGTCGCTCCTTCTCCTTAGTCGTTCTCTATTTCATGTTTGTCATGCAGGACGTGGTTGCTGCCGCATTCATAGCAGAGGTACTTTTATGGTCAGCGACCTGGATATTACTGTGTAACTGCAGCCATCAATAGAGACATGAAGGAGGATTCTCTTTTAAATTTACTTTTTTTTTATTGTGTTTTTCAGAGCTTGAGCGATCACTAATAAGTGTCTGAAAAGTCAGTAAAGAGACTGTTCATAGATGCCTGCTGGCTGCAGCGATGCATATAGAGCTAATATTGACTGGGCATCCACAAGACCGTATTTTACCTTTTTAAACCCGCTGACAGTTAAAGATGTGCTCCTTTTCTTCTGCAAATCACTGTGTCTTTAACACCCTGGCAACAGTTTGGCGAGCGCGTACCATCGTAGAGCATGTCTGCAGCCCTGCCGACAGCACAGTTTGCATTCTTGTGGATGGAGAGTCAGACATGACGTTATCATATTTTCGCAGTGGAATAATTTCCCCCTACTCTCTCTGAGAGCTGAGCTGTCCCCACACCCCCCTTATTTTTGTTTCAAAAAATCCTGTGTGTTCATTTCTAGATGTGCCTTAGAGATGTGCACTGAATAATGCAGCTGTATGGCTCTTTTTCATTTTCCCCTCTGTGGTCTTTGGAGTATTAATGAGGTGCCTAACAAGCAGTGAAGTTGTTGTATTTTTCAGCACGAACAACTGGATCTCAGCTTAGATTTTGGAGCTGAACTGTTATCTGTAGCAGCTTAGCAACAATCCCTTCGTGACATCTCACGGAGTTGCACTCCAGAACAGTTGTGCATAAATTTTGTGCATCTGTTCATTGTTAAAAACCAAAGGTCTTTCCTTTTTTTCCCCCCAGCAAATATAAGTATAAAATCAGTCCTGCTGAAACTACAGCAGAGACATGCTAACAAGTCAAAGTCCATCCAGGAGCTCTTCTTAAAAGCGAGACAGGACACAGAGCGATGGGGTGTAGAAGTAGTCCACCATAAATGGTCTCCCGTAGGTAACCTTGCCTTCTGCTCATGTGAAGTCAAGAAAAGAAGGTGTAATTTCTCCTTTTGCTCCCAACCTTTTTCCTCACTCTTTGTTTTCTAACCTCTTCCTTTGTTCTCTTTCCCCTTTGAGTCTCCTGCTAACAATGTGAGTGTTTGCTGCATGTTGCCATGGCTATTCTTGGAGCCTGATGCACTCTGTTACCTTCCTGTGAGACCCACTAACTCTGGGTGCTGTGTTTGTGTGCGTATAACTCTGTGTAGGCAGGTTTTTGCATAAGAGAGAAACCAAAAAAAGAAAGTTGAGCAGATTGAATGTCTCTTTTCTCCTGTTGCTCACTGTCATTCCTCTCTCAGGCCCCCAGCAGCCTCCTGGAGGCTTTGGAGCAACACTTGGCCTCTCTGGAGGGCAAGAAGACAAAGGAGCTGAATGCAGACACCAGGTAGGTATTTAACTTTCTTTGCATCAGGTTTGAATCTGAAAAGTACAGAACTTTAAAACTCACCAAGGGTGAATAGGAAATATCACAGCTCTACTCTTACCTGTGCTGCAGAGCATCCACCTTGTCGAGCGCTGTCTCTTCTCTCTCCACCACCGGCATGTCCTTCAGCCGCATGGATGAGAAGGAGAAGCAGCAGGCCTTAGAGGAGGAACAGGCCACACTGCAGGCTCTGAAGGTAACACATTTTCATCCTTTTTAAACCAAATTAGCTCCAGCTGAGGTGGTTATACCTCGTCCAGAACAGCAGGCTGGCTAGTTACTGCTGTGTCTGTTTCTAAGTGACTCTTCAAATGGAAGCACTTCACCAGGGTTTATAAGCTGCTGTTTGAAGCACAGAAAGACTCATTTGCTGTTTAGTTTGTCCTGTCAAGTTTCACGGAACCTGGAAGCTGAGCATCCAGAGGAAATCCAGGAAGCCTAAAGTGTCCAGAACTTTCTGCTGTGTGGAACTTGTTCACTAGAATTACCAAACACCTGTCAGCTGCCTTAAAGCTGAGGCTTTTCTAGGCCTCCCAGAGCATCGGATCGTCCACAACAGTCAACTCGCACATGTAAACACTTCAGAATCAGAAAGCCTTTATTGTCATTGTAAACCAGAGCATACAACGACACTTGGAGAAGAAGAGGCAGAATTTACATGGCAAAGGCTGGAAACAACATTTTTCTTGGAGATTAAGACGTGGAAGTATATTGAAGCACAAGCAGACATTAAATCAGTAAGAAAAGCAAGAGCAAACATTGTAAAACTCCCCTCTGCTGGCTGACAGCGCTCTCTTGCTAGTCTTTTGCTGAGAGGTGACTTTGTACTTACAGATTAGCAGCTTTAACTGGGCCAAGAGAGGTGTCAAATTTTGGGTTTCCCAAATTGTTAAGACTTTAAAAATGTTTTCATGTAGCAGCAAAAGTAGAAAGACTATTTTTCATGTTTCTGTGAGTAAATATTAACTAACCTTGTTAATCAGCACATAGCCAGGTATGAATGGGAAGCTCAAGTTTAATGTTGCCTGCTAATCATTTTATGTTTCATGTCATTTTAGTTCATATTTATGTTTTTTTCCTGGAGACGTTTGGATCTTGGTACAAAGTTGCCATCAGAGTCCATTAAAAAGACAAAGATAAAATTACACAGTGAGTTTCTAACGTAGGGTAGATGAAACGGCTTATTAGATATTGAATGAGAAAGTGTTGATTGCACCTGTAACCTGGATGCACAGGTTAGACTTTAGGAATTCAATAATGAGTTTTACTGCAGTCATTTCCCACTAAAAGAAAACTGAGACAATGGGCTCTAAAGTTGCTCCGCTTTGTTCTATAAATCAGGCGGTCCTGGTAGGCGCCCGCTGGTAGGCTGTCCAGCAGCTTTGTGGTTTGAGATCTGAACTCCAGTTGAGGACAAAGGCCAACGGCCTCGGTGGCGAGCCAAGCAATAGAAAAGTCAAGTGTAAAATGTGTTGACATTTCTGTGTGCGGCCCTGGGGCCCCCTCCTTACAGCAAACTGTAATTGAGAAAGAGCGGTGAAGCTCCAACGCAGACACACAGCAGCTCAGTGTGTGTTTTGCATGCTGTTGGAGCAGATGCAGCATGTGTCCCGCAGCGTTGCCAGCATCGTTGCGAGCTGTGTGCGTACACAAAGTGTGTGCGGTTATACGCACGATGTGTTGCCAGAGTGTTTGTGTGAGCGTTTGATTGGATTTTAGTGCACTGTTTACTCTGTGCCCTTGGTTGCCCTGCTTCTGCCAAGGTCCACTGATTACCTTTTGGGTTTAGTTAGAAAAGAGAGGCCTGATAAAGTGAGAGTGAGAACATAACAGAGTGAGATAGAGCTGGAGGTTAGCAGGGGTCGTCCAGATACTCCAGTCCAGCTGTCTGCGCTCTCTGGTGTCCATATGGACCCGACACACACATACAGAAACACTTCCACACTCAGCTACTGTCCAGCTGGGGCCTTCACCCAAACAATAACAGCAGTTCCCATTTGTTCCTTGCTACGCCGCCAGAATAGAAATGAGGAGGAGTCGGCCGGCTGAGGCAGGTACAGCAGGAGATTCTGTTTATTAATCCGTTAAAGGTGGAGGAGGTTGTTAAGCGACTTGAAACGTTTCCTCACTTTAAAGTTTGCACCGAATTAAAACCTCTGGCTGGCCATGTGTAAATAAAAGAAGCCGCCTTTCCGTCAGCCTGTGGCCTTCCATATCTGCTACGCTGCTGTACTTTAAATGGTTCGCTTGCCTTCAACACGTACATGCTCTAAGACATGAGCATGTCCTTTCCTTTTCCTTTAAGAAAACAATAATGAAAACACACACGGGCTACTTCCACATAAGATACAAGCGTTCGATCCCTGCGGAGAAATTCGGCCATTGCTGCAGCAAATAGGATCTAAGGGGAAATGTAGGCAGATGGTGGATGTGTGTGAAATATGAAAGAAAGCTTTGTGCTTAGCAGAGGTTGCAGCAATGCTAGCAGGTTCAGCTAAAAAGAAATGAGTCTTCTTTAGATGTCCCTGCTGTTATCAGCCTCCAAAGAGGGGGTTCAGAAAGTAGTCAAGCTCTGGTCTTTTTACTGGGTTTGTAAAAGTCAGTGGGTTTCTTATCTGAGAGCAGTCTGAGGTCTGAAAATGTTGTCTTGCAAACATCAGCAGAGTTAAACAAAAAGAAGTTTGCTGTTTTAGTCACATGAGGCTTCATATCAATTTAGTTTATCCCCTTGAATCAGCAAAACAAACAAAAACAAATATTAAAACCTACGGCTGTTTTGTCTTTGGCTGGATTTCAGGTTGTAGCAGCAGCTGGACTTTGCTGATGTTGGTGTATATGCCACCAGAAAGAACTACAGCCTGCATGTCAGCAGCACCCGGGGCTCTGCTGGACCGGGTCAAATACTGGATGAGGGCTGGGAATTTAAATGATGAAGCACTGAAAAATATTCCAGTTAGTTTTAACATACTTTGTGCTGCTTGTGTGTCATTCCGCTTTTGTGTCTGCTTAACTTCACACCACTAAGCACCGAATCTGAGCTCTAAACTGATTGGAAATTTTGCTAGAAGCTAGTCTGCATCTAAAGCCAGAATGAAAGTGAATGTCACCAAAAAGCAGCGTGCAGCTTTGTCCTGTGTCTATTTTTGTGATGAGATTCCTGACTATAATCTCTACACATGACCTGCAGGGACTCAGATTAGGACATTTATTTGTGCTCAGTTTAAGTTGTGTCAGATGCAAGGACTGTCTTTGAGCCAAGAGTCCTCACTCTGTTTCTGTGTGTTTTCCAGGACCAGCGCCTGAAGGAGATCAGCATGCAGACTCCACCCTCTGCCTCCCCCAGCAGCCAGTCGATAGGCAGTGCCAACAACAACCACATCACACAAACCCCCGAGTTGTTCAGCTCCACGCTGACCGCCCACAGGTGCACACACACACACACACACACACACACACCCCATCAAATATCTGTCTACTCATGCACTCTTATATCATGTTAGAAACGATATCTGGTTCACCAAGTGAGGCAAATGCAATGATTTTCAAGTTTTATAAGCCAATATTTAATATTTTTCTATAAAGCGTATCAGATGTTTTACTGTTTAATGAAACTCCTCTTTAATTTTATGGAAGAAACTTGTATGAAAAGGTTGGGCCTAGGACAACCAAAGAATGGAAAAATAAGTGTGAATAAAGTAAAACAGCTGGAGCACCATGTTGAAACTATTTCGGGTAACTGTCAACACATCAGGAAACTGATTTGGGAACAAGGAGAGCACTTTGGAGAGGTAGAGTCTCTTAGAAATAGCCAGACAGGTCAGCAAAAAAATAAAAGGTGTACAAAATAAGGAGAGATTTAAAAAATGTCTCCCAGCTTGGAATTGTGAAGACAATAAAGTGCATAATAATCATCCAGAGAATCTAGTTCATATTTCAGTATTGGATGTTGGGATGTTTGGGCCCTCAGGCCTCAGACAGACGTGGTTCTGTCATGGAAATCATGCTCATTTCGTCCATGGATGCTGCTGTATTTAACATGATCCAGAAATGTCATCATCTGGTCCAAAGCCCATTTAAAATGAGAGTGAGGAAAATTAGAAAAGCCTTCTGACCCTCAGCTGTTTGTTCAGTATCTCATCTCTGTTGGTATGGGCTAGATGGTGAGTCAGAATCCTGTCACTGTGTACTAGAAGTATAATGAAATTGTGTTTAAAAGTCGGTAAATAAAAAAAAACTATGTAAATATACATATAAGAATATTGAACAGGCTGTTGGTCCAGTAAGCAGCGTGTATGAACAGTTGGTGCTCATGAAGCGGCTAGCTTGTAGAACAGGAAGCGCTAACAGTGCTGAAACGTCTTTGCCTCCATCCTCATGTAGTTCTTCAGGGAAGACCTTGCATGTTCCAGCATCCACGACAGCAGCATGGCTTCATCGTGGACAAATCTGGGGTCTGCAGTCCAGACATGGAAAAGAAAATACAACAAAGAACTGGTCCTGAGTTCAGCTAGAACCCTGTTTCAGACAAGAATATGACAGTATTCCTCTCTGAGGTTACAGGCAGCTGTTTACAAACGGATGCTGCACAGCAGTAACCACCATCCTGTCCTGAGCTTTTTTTATACGTTGCTGCCATCAAATTCAAGATGAGTTCATCTTTTGCATTAATTAGTAAAATGTCTCACTTCCAGTATTTGATATGTTTACTATATTCTGTGGCCAGTAATATACAGATTTATGAGATTTGCTAAATATTTCTGTTTGTTTTACTTGCATTTCTTGGGGCTTTTTTCAACCCATTTTGTGTTACCATGACTTCTCAGACATGAAATAAAGAACAAACCGATAAACTGACCCTTTGAGAAGCTTCGGAGTCAGAAAGCCAGCAGATGAGCAGCTATGGCGTCCTTCTTCCAGCTCAGTTTAATTCATATTGTTTTAGTGAAAAAGACCATCAAGAATCTGCCTTTCTTTTTTCCTCCATCTCCTCGGTCTGACCTCGCGTGTGACCTCGCGTGTGACCTCGCGTGTGACCTCACGTGTGACCTCACGTGTGACCTCACGTTTGACCTTGCGTGTGACCTCGCGTGTGACCTCGTGTGTGACACGGCTCTAGTAGTTTCTATCCACACCAACAGCAGTACGGTGCGAAACTTTGTATAGTTTTGCCGCCTGTTTGAAAACCGTAAATTCTCGCGTGTCTGAAAGTTCAAAGCGTCGTGTGAATATTTGTGATAAAACTGTAGTGGTCAGGTGTGTCATGAGATGATTTCACTGTAAAAATCCGTTGGTTCCAGAGCCGAGCCAGAGCCGGTTTTCTGTCGGTGGTTATGACTCCAGCTTCCGTCGTCATGCTGAAGAATGTTTTTGACTCTCTGATTGTGCTGCGATGGACAAGAAACTAAATGTCTGAAACGCCTGAAACTTTGACAAAACTGTTTAAATGTGAGTTTTAAATCAGGTTTTAAAAGTTTAAAAACATACGAGGATGAAAACTTCATCGCAGAGCTGAAAACGGGTGTTTCTGCAGCCGCATGTGACGGCTCAGCATTCCTGTTACTGCCATTAGGAAAAAGATGCATACAAACATCTGAGAAAGAGAAGTTTAAAAAAGAGGGATGAAAAAAAGACTAGTATAAATCTGCTCATCAACATGCCTTTTCCTTTGGCTCTTGGTTTTTTTTCTTTAGTTATCTACACTTTTAAAGTTCACGCACAAAGATTCAGTATAGTTCATGTCAGAAGACCGTGGCATCATCTCATACCTCCACATTTAATCTTTTTTTCACCCTCAGATTATTAATCTCGCTGTAATGTTTACTTTTTGTAGGTTTTTAACTGAGCCCTTTCATATCTCCCACAGAGACACAGCCTACAGCATTAACCCCCCCAGTTGAAAAGAAATTCACCTTTTTTCCCTCCAGACATAAATGTGCTCACTGACAAAAACGGAAAGGCCGTGTTCAGTTCGTTTACAAACAGCTGACACTGACTTTGAAGTGGGGAAAGACGTCCTCTAACTCTTTACTCAACATTTTTGTGCAGCTGTATTTGCATTGACTCCAGAGTCTTAATAGAGACTTAAGGTCTTTTGCTTCGATTTGCTTCTTGCAAACCCACGAGCAGTTCTCACCACTGTGTTGGACTTCCAGACCTCAGCTTGGCCTCCAGCACTCCGGCCAACAGCTACGTCTTCAGTGCATTAACCAGATGAGGAGGCACCTCATTGAACCCGATTGAGCACTAGTTTGTTACCTAGACAAGGCAGTGGCTGCTGATCGTTGGGAGTCTGGAATGATTATTACACAGGCTTCTGAACGTCAGGTATCCTGGTAGAATGACGTTCTGGCTGTAACCTCGTCAAAGCGGGACTGTTTGTTTCTGATAATCGGAGCAGGATTTGCTCTCCGTACGCACACAGTGTAACGGGCTGTGGATTTACGGCTCAGTGGAAGTTTTTACAGCCCTTCAGAGAAAGATGGGATTAATCTTTATCTGGGGCAAATGAACATTTTTATTGGAGACTTTAGCTATTTATACTCAATTGATTAAATATTAATGTTCAGTCTCCATCTGTCTTTCAATTTCTTTCCCTAACTCGCAATTGTTTTCCTGAACCACTGCTCTCATCCTCCTGCTTCTGACCCCGTCTTCCTCCGTCTTTTCCTCCTCAGTATGCCCAATCTGAACAGTGACCTGTTTGATCTTCAGCCGGCCTTCGTCCCCGCTGTGCAGAGCACTCCCATGTCCACCACCAGTGCCTGGGGAGGTGAGTTCCCTACTCCTTTAAGTTTACTCATTCATCAGATGTAAGCAATTCAATGCTGTAACATTCCCCTTAGCTAGTTCTTCATCTTTCTGCCCATATATTCACCCATTCACCCTCCATCAGGCCCACCTAACAGTCAGTGTCTGTTATTGAGACAAATCTGAGTAGAGTTCGTTTTCTTTTTAAGTCTTAAAACTGTTGGTTCTCGCATCGAGCAACTCACTAAACCTACCAGAGGAAACATCCTCAGCCTGGGAATGGTGGCTGTGGATGAAACGGTGGCTGTGGAAGAAACGGCGGGCGCCAGCCTCCGCTCGCCCTGCACGTTTCTGAAAAAAGAGGGGTGACATTTCAGCTCGCTATCAGCAGCCTCATATCAAAGTGTGGCACAAAGATGCATCTGGAAGCTCCAGCAGCGTGAAGTATTAAAGGCTTTATGTCACAGGATTATGCCGAAGCCATTTAACCAAAAGATTTTCTTAGCGTACTGTGGGTGTTATCGGTGACTCTGATTTGGGAGCTGAGATTAGAACCTCCTGTTCCTTTTTTTAAAATACTACACAAAGGACATTTGCTTCAGACGTGGAGTAAAAAGAGCAAAACGGAGATCAAGTTTTCAGCACAGTAGTCGAGTAAAGATGGATATTGTTGTTTTAATCCTCTGCTGCACACATTATGATGCCAGGTAAAAAGCAGTGTTTTTAATTAGACTAAAAAACGTAATCTAAAGGGTTTTTTGTAGGTTTTTGGGGTTCATTGCCTGTAGCCAACATTGTACCATGATGGCGCACAGGTGAAGATTTGGTTAACGTTTATATTTTAGGTGTAAAAGTAACTCTTCAAAAATGTTTTTTTTAGAGGAGAAAAATAGCAAAGTGTGGCTTCCTGAGTCATGTGACATATTAAAGCATTGTTATTGGTTCGCTGTCTTCCCTCCTTCTTTTTGTGAATATGCTAGGCCAGAAATTGGCATGTTGCTTGAGGGCAGCACATGGAAATTCGGGATTGTGCTCATCTACTTTCTGAAGGGGGGTACAGCAAATGAAGCAGATAGTAGCCATTAGCTCAACTTGTAAGATGGAGTGTGTTAAAGCGTGTTTTTCCTGCTGTCAGCCCTACAATATATTTGGAAATAGTATTTTCTCTTTCCCAAGAGTTAGACCTGATGTCTGTTTACAGTGGTGTTTCTATGGTGTACATATGGCCCCTCCCTGGGCCTTCAAACAGCGACGAAGACAAAAATCAAAAGGTGCATCAGTGGATTTCCTCGTGAGCAGGCTTATCCCTCCTCTGAAAGCCCGACGTTCCCGTCAGCCTACACAGAATCCCAAGTTACTAAGCAACAACAATGGAATAACGCGGAGGATTGTCGTGTCCATGTTCCTAATCTAATGGGATTAGTTTGGCAAAGGGGGCGGTGGTGGAGTTGTTACCAGAATAAAATTAGTCTCTATGAATCCACAGCAATGTCCTTTGTGGGAGTATGTCACATTAAGCTGCTCCAGCTGCTATCTGATGCAGCTTAAAGAGCAGAAACACGGCCTTAATCAGTCATATTTAACTGCATTCCTCAGGACTGGAGAGCCAGCCGCTGCAGCAGACCACCCCAGCCATGACTGTAGATTTCGATGCTGTGTTTGGGAATAAGGCCACACCCAGTAACAACGGCCCACAACCTCCAGCTGGTAAAGCCCTCTCTGTCTGACTGTCCAGACAGACCCCAACTAAAGAAACAAAAGCAAACAAAACCAAAACAATGTGTAACCTTTTGGCTTTGCTGGCAGCGTGAGTGTAGCATTGAACTAACCCTCTGATGAGCTTCAGCAGCCTGTGGTCGATCTCGCCACTAACTCTGTCCCGTTGCTTGTTGTTTGCATTCTTATGGCAGCAAGCCTGATTCTGCTGCACTCCAAGGACTTCAGCCTCAGCTGATCTTTCTAAAGTCCCTGAAAACTCGCGTTCAACGCGCTTGTATCCAAAACATTAGACATTTAGACTTCATGGTGAACAGAAATTTGTGACTTCACGCATCGATAAAACCAAGATGTTTGAGGACAAGCGTTTTCAGGGCCTTTAAAATTTGAATCAGGCATTTTCCTGGAACCAAAAACTGAATTAATCCAAGCCTGTTTTTCCTTGGTGCCTTTTCTTCCTCTTCAAAGACCATTTATCTGTTATTTTTTAATGTGGACACTGTGGGTATTTGACCCGTGTAACGCTTGTGTAATGATTGAAAAGGGAAGGGGTGGTTGGCACATGAGTATCTAGAGTGGAGCTGGCGCATTTCTACCTCAGCCTGTCTTGTTATGGTAACAGCTTCAGACCGATTCCTCTTAAGTAATGCAGGTCTGAGACTTTGGCTCTGAGCTCTTTTATTAGCTTACTTTCCTTTAACCTCTCAGCAGCTGCCACAATCTATCTCAGCACCTCTCAAGGTTTTCGCTCTCCAAGATGCTCTCGTAGAGCTTGGTGTTTTAAGGCTCAGAGTTATTGACTGCCCCAAAGAAGCCACAACAGATTAGAGCTGCTTCCTGCAGAGGTCATTTAAAAACGGTCTTTCATGAGGGAAGAGAAGAGCTCAGAAAGCTGAATTTATTTTAGATAAGGGAAGAAACTGTATCATCTTTAGCTGAAGGTGTTTTCTTGTGCAGGTGAGGACAGATTTGAAAAGGCTGCCATGTGGAAATCAAGAGCAACCTGCTCGAAAAAACATTTAAGAGGGTTTTCTTTGTTAAAGTCAGGAAGCAATCAGAAAAACATGCACATCTTCAATTACTAATGCAGGTTCTGACCAGCAGGTAAAATAGTTGCTAAGTGCTCATGTTCAAGCTCACCTTGATCCTCTTGTGATCTTGGAAAAAAACAAAGTCCATTATGTTGTGATAACCTGTTACAGCAGGTGGGCGTGTTAAGAAAAGGCCAAATAAAGTCATAGAAAGAAAAATTCGGAGATCATGAACTCGTAATGTCGATAGTGGCACTAAAAATAAGTGCAGGATTGACTGTTTTCATCTTCTGTGTTTCAGTGTCATTTTATTTCCTTCTAACAGTACGTTGTTGCTTGTAGTATTTACAGTAAGAATATTATTGAGATGCTGATGAACCACTGAAAGGTGCAGGTGGAGCAAACGTCAGTGGCATCCAAACTCTTTCTACTGCTATCCATTCCCTCTACTAAAATAACTCGTATTCTCCTAGAATTACATTTACATCTACTTGCTGTTTGTCCACATACAGTGCATCCGGAAAGTATTCACAGCACTTATTATGTTACAGCTTCATTCCAAATTATATTAAATTAAGCTCTTACCTCAAAATCCTACACACAATACCTCATTA
>JBAFTC010000006.1:25597976-25607986 GCA_037177435.1 Melanotaenia nigrans | reverse complement strand
CAGCGTTCCTCTGTGGAGAGAGGAGAACCTTCCAGAAGGACCACCATCTCTGCAGCAATCCACCAATCAGGACTGTAAGGTAGAGTGGCAAGACGAAAGCCACTCCTTAGTAAAAGGCACATGGCAGCCCGTCTTGGGTTTGTAAAACTGGCTTTGTGTGATAGATGCTAGAACACCGTTTAGGATAAGTAACACCTTTAAAAGGACCATAGAAGAAGACATCAACAGTGCTTGGCCTTTCCAGATGTTCCCCTCCGTAGTAGTAAATCTTACACACTGTAACGTTAAGAAGTTTAGCTAGATTATCTTCGTTTTCCTCCTTTTGTTTAACAGTTGACCAAAACTCAAAATATAATTTTAAGGAACTTTCAAAATGTTTGTTATACTTTCATTTTCATTGTTGGTGTTCAAACCACAGTATTTTGTATGTAAATATATGGTGTTTTGTTTTTATGCCTCTCTGTTCTTTAGAACTGGTATTTTGTGAGGCATCTATTTCTAAACAACAATAATCAAATGAGTCCTCACTACGCTTTTGTTTTTAGCCGTGTAGCCTTTACACCGCGAAGACAGCATCTATCAGCACAGCTGGACATGCAGCAGGTTAGCTGCTCGTACAAAACCGTTCACACTTGTGTAGTGACTTCATCAAAGACTTTCCGCCACGCTCATGACTGGAGGTTCAGCGCTGGTGTGATAAAGTCTTTGAGAGTAAATGTCTCTGGCAGTCTCAGAGGCCTGAAGTGCTGCTTTCTGGCTCGCTCTCGTCTTATATAACCCTGTCAGTGTCTTTGGCTCGGCTCAGATTGAGCAGTCTGGTTCTGGCTTTGGGAAGACCAACGTCTTTCTATAAATAGAGCTTCTGTTCAAGCTGCCATTACAACCACCGATACACCATCTGGGTAACTGGCAGCATCTCATACACCCCCTGTGTCATTGTTTCTGCTCCTCTTTGTGTTTTCTGTGGATTTCTCTGCATCTGCATGAGTCTGTGCGTTTGTCAGGGTTCAGATTGGCTTGTGTGTTCGTTTTCATCCCATCTGCCTGCTTCTGCTCTTCTTTGTTTTGTTGTTGTTCACGCCATTCCCACCTTCCTCCTCCTCTTCCTCCCTCTCTTCATTTCATCTCCGTCGTCGCCTCATCGTCTCCTCCTCACACTTCACAAGGCGAGAATCACCCAGGCAACTCCTTTCCATCTGCTCTCCTTCCTCACATTCACACTTTTAGGCCTCTTTGTTCCCGTTCCCTCCAAACCCTCTTTTTTTTTTTCATCTATCAAATTTGTTATTTTGAGAAATTGGATCCTGAACGTCTGATTTGCTGCATCGTTTATCTTTCTTTTATTGGTTTCTTTAAAGGAGGTTTAATTTTACTGAGCAGATTTTGCTCGTCTAAAAAGATCCGTCGTTCCTTCTCTTTTTCGTATAGTCACATATTTCGTATTTGTTTAGGTTTCTACTGGAACGTGACCCTTTTCACGTGAAGCTTCAGCCAATAAGGAGTTTTTTCAGCAGTTGAATCATTTTGTGTAAATTAATGTTGAGTCATACAGAAATCTGCTTTCATCACATTTACACTGTGAAAACAGCATATCTTGTTTTTATTAGTAGCGCCATGATAAATGTATTTATTGCCCATTATGCGTAAAAGAGAGATGATCAGGGTCATTTTCTGTCGTCATGCTGAGAACAGTTTGGTTTGGACGTATTGGATCACACACGCGTGGATTATTTTGGTTTTTACGCCTCCACAGCGCAGGATGGGGAGGTAATGGATGTTTTCTCATAGCAGACGTTTCTGCTTGTCCCAGCATGAGAAGCTCAGGTGTAACGAATGACATTACCTTCCTACTGCTGTGCCGGTAAACCTTGACAATAAAGCAACAGCAGAGCCTTCCTCCAGCTGTTCTGTAGCCATCGAGAGCTTTACTTCAGAAACCTCACAATGTTTTCAGAGTTTCTGACGTGACTGGAGAGGTTGTGATGACATGTGGAGAATCCTCGGCTGATGTTTCCTGCCTGAAGTCTGAAATCTGTACAACATGGATTCAGTTTATTCTTTACCTCAGAGGTCCCGCTGCAGGACAGTGGTCCTCCAGGGCCAGAGTTCACGCCCCTGCTTCGCCGGGTTTGCCTTTTGTCCTCATACGTCCTAATTTTCCGCTTCATCCTGAGTAGCAGCTTGATTTTGTTTCTCCATCCAGTCATCTTTGCTGCATCTGACTGAATCAGAGCCGTAAACGTCGGAGCTCGTCCAGAATTCCTCTTTTCATGTTAGACTTTGTGTTTTTTATTCTGCCTCTCCGAAACTTCCTGCTATCTTTAATTAATGCCTAAACACATTAAATGCTCCTCTATGAGGCAGCTTTTGAAGGTAATCTATAGATTTACCTGTAAAATCCTACAGATGAAAAATCAGCTTATTAAAGAGCAAAAACACTTTTTTTAATTCATGAAATGTGAATGTTTACTCAAATTAATGCTTTTAATCTACATTTAGCCCATCTCTGCTGTATAAGTGTAACTTTAACATTTCATAAATGTCTACAATAAAGATCTACCGTAATTTACCTGAAACTGACTTTACTGGACGATGTAACGCCAGTCTGTCCTCATGGTGCTTTCCTGTACTTGCAGCTCACACATGGTTCTTAAAACGATTCAGCAGAGGAGCTTCGGTTGAATTAATCGATGGGGCTGATGAAATCCCGTCCTGGGAGCAGTCATCGCCAGCCAGGCAGTCAGGGTGGAGCACCGGGACGTCGATGATTAAGTTAGAGATTTTTACAGTGAAATGAGAAGCAGAGCCTCCGTCAGCATTTCAGCCCATCGGTGTTTCCATGGTTCCTCAGGACCAGCTCTCCTCGGTTAAAGCTTGCATGATATATCGTAATAAACTCTGTACGGTGAAGCCACGTTCAGATAGTCCAACCTTAGTACATTCCTCTTCACATCTGTTAGTGAAAAGTGTTTCGTAGTTGAACTCTTGACAAGGATTTACTTCGTGTTTGATCTTAAACTATTTTGACTGTTAAAGCTGTTGCTAAAGCACCTAAGCTAACACTGATATCATTATCCTCCCTCAGCACAGCTCTTAGTGCTCGCTTCATCACCTGCAGCAGCCCGACTCCTCCATCCTCCTTTCTTCTCCTCGCCGCCCTGCCGTGTGTGTGATCTGCTGAAAGGCTTTTTTTGGCTGAGTTTAATTCAAAGCTTTACTGACACGGTGGTTTAAGGAACAACACAAGATAAAAACATTTATCGTGACGACAAACAGAGAAATTAGAGTGGAGAATTAAAAAGGTAGTCAGCAAACTGGATTTCCTAATGCTCTTTTGCCTCCTTCCTCTGCTTGTTTCCCCGTCTCCCTTTTCTCTCATCTGCTAAGCTAGCAGGAAAAGTCTTTTCTGAATCTCTTGTGTCAGCACCACTGTCAGACGTGCACGCTGCTTCCTAACTAAATATTATTCCTCCGCTTTTTCTGCCTGGGTATTGTGAAGACACATCGTACATTTACAGCAGCAGTTTTATTTCTTTCCCTGCTTTGTTCACATCTCCAGGAATTGTTTCTGAAACCCTGAACATGGGCTGAATTTCCACCCATGCATAAAATTATATGTAAAATATGAACAGCTTGCCGTGAAGCTTTCGTTTTCTCCTCAAGTCCCCTTCATTCGCTCGCCTTTTTCTCCTGTTTTGTCTACAATACACACACACACAAACACACACACCTCCAGCTCTCTACCAGCTGAGTAGTAACAGCCCATCAGGTGAAGGAGTGCTGACATGGGGAGCTGTTACACACACATGCACACCAACACAGGAAATTACTCGTCATTTGCACCTAAAGGCCACAAGCAACACTTTTCACACACTCACATGCTCTAAACTAATCAGTGTGGAGTCAGAGTGCAACATGACGATCAAGAAGAGAGAAATCAATCATCTAGTGACCCGCTACAGGCTCCTGAGTCAGGGATTATAATGCTGCTGCCATCTGCATTAAAAGGAGTATCTGTAGGTGAAGGCTAAAACGGGTCGGGATGAATTTTATTTTCCGAACGTCAGGCAGTCGGGTTGAGTTCTCATTAAGGACCAATGTTTTATTTAAAAAGTCTGAGTGTGAGTCGACGTGTGAAAAGTTTGGGAAAAGTAGCTTTAACTTAAATCCCTATTAAGTCTTTCCCCTGATTCAAAGCCAGAATTTATATTTATAGTAAAAACTCTGTAGTTGTGGAAATGTTCACCAGAGAGTCGTACCAGCCGCAGGTATCTGGGATGTCAGCGCGTCTACTCCAGACTGCTGCGCATGCTGCTGCTGATCTGAGGCCTCCCACTGGATGTTAGTCATGCACGTCAGCTGGAACGGGGCTGGCACCAGCACACCTAACACTGCTTGCTTGTGTAGATTAGATTTAGAAAAGAAACGATGAGAATCTTTGTTTCCTGCTTACAGCTCTGCAGTTATTTTTGTGTCTCCTTGTGGGATCAAGCAGAAGAAGTTTGCAATGATGGATTTGATTTGAGAGCAAAACTAGAGATGCTGCAGGAATAGAAAATGGAATTAGTCCACACGTGAATCTTAAAACCTTATGTGTGTGGTACTTTTTTATTAAGAGAAAGTGCATGTGTGCCAGTTTGTGTTACTGAGGTTGCATATTACCTTCAGCATCTTCTCCGTGGACTGTTAACAGTTCCTGCCTGTCTTTCTGATTCTAGTTCAACCAGATAATCTTCAGATAATATTATGGGGTTATTTTGTGCATCTTTAATCAAGTTTTTCTTTCTTTATTTATTAGATATTAACATTTTCCATGTTTGCTCTTGCTTTTCTGATTTCATCAGCTTTTGCATCTGTAAACCTTCCTCTTGTTCATTTCTCTATAAAAAGTCAGTTCCAACCCTTTCCGTCTAAAATGTGCTGCTTTTTCTGGGCTTGTTTATGTATTTAAGTTGATTCTCCCGCAGGTTTCGATGCTCTGGGAGACCTGTTAAAGCCCACAGTTCCCACACACACCGCACCGCCTCCTCCTCCTCCTCAGGTGGCCATCCATCCTGCCGGAAAGCTGCTAGCCAGCGACCTCGACTCCTCTCTGGCCAACCTCGTGGGCAGTGAGTGTTGCCTACCAGTGAACGTGTTATCAGAAAGCAGTGGTAGTATAAGCAGCAGAACGGTTATTTCCCTGCATATCCAACGCCAAAGGACCTGCATGGATTTCTTTTATAATCAGGAGGATGTTCACGATTATTTCAAGATGCAACACTAAAGACTATTTTCTTTAGCTATTATGGCTGATTTGCTTTGTCTGGGTAGTCTTACCCCTTTTTCCAGTTTTACACCCTTCATGAGAAGTTTAAACATCAAAATATTACAAAGTAGGAAAAAGGGAAAAAAAAGGAGATGTATTTATCGTTTGGCTCGTTTTTGACTGCAATCACTCAGTTTTCTGTCTTCTTCTCCGATAGATCTGCAGTTTGGTGGAAGCTCAGCCAAAAAGTAAGTTTCTTGATGCACTGAGAAGCTTTTACGTTGTTTTTGGGGTCTGCAGAGTTTCTGTAAACATAAACATAAAAAAAGCATACTTACTGTGTTTATAAGTGTGGATCAGTATGTTAAGAAGGTTTATAAAAGGTTAGAATCAGCTTGTCACATGTATGATCTGATCATTTGATTTAAAATCTTAAATTTAGGTTTCCCCTATGGTTGTCATGATTTACAAGGGTACACATGTTAAGTCAGCTGAGCCCGTTTATCTGAGGATTGGCCGTTCAGTCCACAACCTCCAAAGACTGAGCCGCATGCAGGTTGTTCCAACATTCACTCACAAGTTGTTCCAGTGATTAAATGCTAAAGCTTACCCAGTTTCTGCCTCTAAATGAGACTGTAGTCTTATTTAAATCAAGGCTGCGTCACGTTGGCTTCACTTCTCAGGAGGGGTGGATTGTTTGTGTGGACGTGGTGTGGGAGAGGGTTATAATAATAATAATACATTTCATTTATAAAGGCGCCTTTCTCACACTCAAGGTCACCGTACAATAAAAAACACAACAATGATTGGTCAGAGTCAGATGCCAGGAAAACTCCAGTATAGGTGTTTTTGTTATAACTTGTTTTTTTTTATCAAAAACAGTGAAAATATTTATCTGTTTAGGCAAACTGGTGTTTCTTTTGGTTTACTTACACTTTGGGCGGTTTGTGCCTTTTTTCAAACTGGAAATAGAAATGAAAGAAATAAGCTGTACTCTTCTTTTCTCGTGGTTTTGTATGATGTACTGACATCAAACTGAACAGATTTAAACACATGAAATTAAAATAGCTACTTCGATCTTGTCGTGTTTTTGATTCCTATACAGGCCGGACATGCAGTGGAGCCAGCCTGGAGAGAAGAAGCTGACCGGTGGCCAAAACTGGCAAAATAAGACCATGTCCACCACACAGTGGAGCCCAGCACCCATGGCCCCACAGCCCATGCATGTACCACATGTGGTAAGCACACCTGAACACGCTGTACACACACAGATACACACACACATACACACACATGCATGCAGAAGTATCAGTCAAGGTGTCTGCAAGTCCTGAAATTCAGCAGCAGCCATTTTATCATCGTTCGATTCAAACTGGGCCGCTCACCTCTGGTCATAAACCACTTTGTGGAGTTCCCATTCTGGCTGCGGGCGGGTCGAACGTCCACACAGTTCAGGTCAGATTCTGACACCGACCGATCCGTCACGTCACAGATCATCACCGATGCTGAACGCCGGCAGCTACATCCCAAACGAAGCATTCATAGAGCCCCCAGCTGCTTCCGCCTTCCCCAGGATGAACGTTAAGGACTCGCTGTTCTGGTTCAGAGGAGGTGGTGCAGTTCGAGCTGCAAAATGTCCACCTGAAGAGGTCAGAGGTCAGCGGGCCTTCCAGGAGGTGCTGCAGGCAGTGGAGCGATGCACAGCTTCTATTTTCAAGAAGCAGTCAGTTGTCTAGTTTTGCTTTTTGTTTTTTATTTTATTTATTGGAATGTTTTTAAAGTAGCTGCTATACTGTTTTTTGTTTATCTTTTAGTCACCTTGGCATTATCCAGTTTCCTTCTCTGGAAAAAGAATGAGAAGAATTATGTTCTCTGTTTACTGTGAGTCAGAGAGGCCAAGCTAAGAAAATCACATGTAGATGCTTCAAGCGCTGGAAGACCATTTGTTTTCACTGGTCACGATTTAGCCATTTTACACATCTGCCACCATCATCCCACCCCCACGATGAAGAAATGAAAACCCCAAAGTCTGAGTGGTCCTTATAGGTGCTGAACAATATTAGATATAATCTCCTGCTTTAAACAAAATAATAAAGCGTCTTTTAGTAGTTTTGACAGCGCTGATGAGATGGAAAGTGTGTTTTAGTCTAAACTTTAATGTTCAGTGAGGATTTTTGTTGCTGACTGTGTTTAGTGGCATCTGCTTCCACTGTTGGCGTGGTGGTAACCTCGTCGAGTTTGCTGACATTTACTCAGACGTAGGAACACCAGGAATATTCTGTCGTCTCAAGAGGTTCTTAGAAAACCAGGAACATGCATCTGAACCTTATTGTGCAGCAATTCTTTTTAAATGTTTTTTTCCTGAACAAACTGAAGGGGTTAACATCCTGTCTCATAATGTTTAAGACCCAAATGATTTGTCGTGTTGAAGAAAGTGTTTAAAACAATCAAATCATTAAGTTTCTCTACGTCCTGAAAAAAGTCTCTCAGGTCATTTAAGACTCTTGGAGGTTTTTTCTGCAGTAAAGTAAGAATAACATTTCCCATTAGAGGAGTTCAGTATCGTAACAGGAAGTAGATGATGGGATTAAAACCGCTGCTGCTTTCTGGTAGAAACGTCTCATGTCTGCTTATATGAACACAGGGACTAGAAACAGTCAACAAGCGTCCAGCGTCAAGTTCACACAGTCACAGTTTGTATGACACTTTCCATAGTCGGCCCTAAACAAAGTGGGAAACAGTCGTTCAGCTGTTTTATGTGGGGTTATGGGAGGTTTTCTGGGCTTGCAGCCAGGCTGGTGGTCCCTGGAAACGTGAGAAACGGCGAGGCTGCTCACAAACCTGCTGCTGGACGCGAAGAGGACGAAGTCTCTACCTTTGTGGACACCTTCAGAGGAAGAGTATTTAATATTTAGTTTGGACTTCCTTTAAACCGGCTGGGAACACGTCTGATGGGAACTTGCAGGCACTTTGATGAAACGAGACGACATGAGAAACTGATGAAAGCACTGAGCGGCTTCCTGTCTCTGCATGCTGGTGTTGTTGTTTTGTTCTTAATGGATGAAGCTGCTGCTGTTTGTGGGCATGTTGGCTTGTTATCGTGTGTGTGTGTGTTGGTGTGTGTGCGCCCTGATCCCGAGAACTCCTGATTGTTTCCTGATCTCTGCATTTTCTGGCTGACGAAGACGAAACTGTCACTAACCCTCCACTTCCTCTTCTTCTCTGGTTCTCTCCTCCTGTTGATCCTCCCCTTCTTTCCTCCCTCCCTCGCTGTCCTCCTCCCCCCGCTGCCATCCCCCCTCATCCCTCCTTCCTCCCGTTATGCACCGTCATCTGCCCGTCTTCCTTCCCCTCCTCGCTCCTGCTCTCTCTGGTTCATCTGCTCGTCCTGTTGTCGCCACGCTGCCTCCGACATGTGCATGTCGGCATCGTGACCCCTCGTTCTTTGTTTCTTTTGCTTTTGCTGCTCTTCTAACCTCCTTTTCACTTTTCTGTTTGTTTCTCTGCTCTTTACGTCGTCTGACTTTTCCTCACCACTCAATCTTTCATTTCTCTTCTGCTTCTCTCATCCTTTCTTCCACAAATGCTCCATCTGTTACCTTGTCTTTGCCTCTGTTCATCACACCGTTTTGTTTTCCTTTCATCACCTTTTTCTTCGGACTCTTCTCTCTGCCTTGTCTTCTCCTCTCTGTCTCTTTGTCCTCTTGTCTCTTTTTCCTGTTGCGTCCTGATGCAGAATGGAATGTTCTATACTAGTTATGTAAGTACTTATCTCTGTTTAGTAAAGACAAGTCTTAACGAGCGGCTCAGAAATGTCTGCTCTGGGCTCCCTGCTCTGCTTATCCTCCATCTTTTCCTCTGTCACTTCCTCCTTTTTTAGGGCTCCCAGGGGACACTTGTTGAAAAAGATCCCGACTCTGTGTTGTTTTTTTTTTTTGCTCAATAACGTCCTCATGGCTTGTTGTGTAAGCAGCGTGACACCGGGAGGTTGAAGTGATGCTTCCTCATCACCTTTTATCTCTATACGATTGTCTATTTTTGGAACAAAGATCGTGAAGATAATGAAGCAATGCTTCACACAAGAATCCAAGACTTGTTTCACTTAACTGCCACAGAGCATCTCTGTGATCACAAACCTTTTTAAAAACCACCCCCACTGTTGCACCTCATTACAAGTGTCACATTATTAGAGAAGAAGAAGCTTTTCTGTCTCATTAAAAACAGACTCGTTCTGAAAGAAGTTCTATTTTCTTCATTTTTTCAGCTTTAAATGAACCAGCCTGTCGGGATTAATCATCAAAATTATAAACGTGTTCCCTCTGAAAACAAAGCAGTTACAAGCTAACACACCCCCACAGCTCCAAGCTTCAGAACAAATTCACCAGGATTTAGCATATTGGACTTTGGTTAATCGCCGGCCACTTTATTAGGTACCGCTGTTAAATGGTTGATATCAAATATGTAATCAGCCAATCAAATTGCAGCAACTCATTATACTTAGTCATGTAGGCATGGTTTAGATCCAGTGAGCAGCTGTTGTCTGGACCAAAATGACTCAAAGTAGAGGCCAAAACCTGAAAACAGGAAACTGATGCTGGGGTCAGAATTCGGTGGAAACATGAAGGCATGCATCCATCCTGCCTTGTGTCAGCTGTTCAGGATGGTAGTGTAGGCCTACTGGCTGAGCCTGGTTTAACCAGCACAGCCTACCTGAGTATTGTTGCTGACCATGTCCATCCCTTTATGACCACAGTGGAGCATC
>JBAFTC010000006.1:25586159-25597846 GCA_037177435.1 Melanotaenia nigrans | reverse complement strand
CCAGTAGAGCAGCTTTGGGATGTGGTGGAACGGGAGATTCTCATCATGGATGCAGCCGACAAACCTGCAGCAGCTGTATGATGCTGTCATGTTAACATGGAGAAAACCTCTGAGGAAGGTTTCCAACACCTGGTTGAATCTATGAAACCAAGAATGAAGACAGTTCTGAAGAAAAAAAGTCCAACTAAAGATTATCAAGGCTAGTAAGTGTGATCTTATAAAACAGAAAATATAACCTCCATAAGTTATAACACAAGTCACGGGAGCCAGTGAAAGTCCTAATTAAGCAGATAGAGACCTGAACGGAGTTCAGAAGACATCACAGGTAGCAGAGCAGCTGAAAAGTTGGCCGTCATGAAGCTTGGAGGATGACTGAAAACTCCCACATCAGAGACTCTCGCCAGGATTCAAGCTTGTAAAAGTCTCTGCTGCATTTCTGGCTGGCATGTTGCATATCAAGCCAGGAAAAACATTCACTTATTTAAACCCCACTTATCCTTTCAGAAGCATTTAAGGGGAGAAGTCTTACTTTACAGAGACTAAAAATAATGGGAGGTAATGGCAAAGGGAGCTACAGAAGGTTCTTGAAACTAAAACTAAGAAAAGAAGATGAGTAATTAAAGATAAAACAAGGAGATGTGTGAGAGACAACACATGAGAGGTTGAGCAAACGAAGATGGATGGAAACAAAGAAATGTGCAACATGATGTATCTGAGGCAGACATGAGAAGACAGATGGACACAAAGACTGGAAACAAATCCCACCGAAGCGTGGAAGGTGTCCCACCGTCTCAGCTTTTCTGTCATGTTAAAAAACGATAAAAGCTAAACACACGAGATGCCGGCTGAAGACAGGCGCAGCAATAAAACACTAATGGTTTGTAAACGAATTGGTGCTTAAGGTGAAGGCGACAGAAAAGTCGGTTCAGTCCATAAGCAGAGTTTCATAGTTTTATAGAGAGGGCAGTGAAGAGTTCCAGCTGAACTGGGTTTTTTCTGTCCCAGAGGGTTTGATCAATGTTTATGAGCAACAACTTGCTTTCCAGAGACCGACCAGTCATGTTCACATCCTTCTGAGATCTGTGTACAATGCCTCTTAACTTGGTCGGAATCCAATATTTCAGATTTTAGAGCATAAAAATTGTTTGTCTCCTTTCAAAACCCGTTTAAAGCTTAAAGATGTTTGAGTATTTTTAAAAGCTTTGGCTCTGTCCTCGACAAAATCTCACACTGAAGCACACAAACCCATCAGATGAGCTGATAAATTAGGCTGGAAAGTTATCTCCTCGTTTTATATCTTAGAATAAAGAGATCCCATCAAAGCGCAGCCTGCAGTGCTCGTTTTTCAGGGTTATGTAAGTATAAAAGGGAGAAAATGAGCCATTTGAAAAGCTGCCGTCAGAGTGAGTTTAATTTTAGCTTCAGTGTGTTCAGGAGGTTTTTCAAGTCCTCCACATTTTATCGTTCCAGACTCCTCTTAACGGTAAATTCAATTGATGTATTTTTCCCTCCTCATAAGTTTCCATACATTCCCCACCAGTCTCGCTCAGTCTGTCCGAGATGAGTCTGGAAATGGAGATGTTCCTTCATAGCACTTCGACCTCCTGACCAGCTGGAGTCGGTCTCATGAATTTATGGGTCACAATGAATCGGACGGGACGGGTGTTACGCCGGAGTAATCACTGCCAACCCAGAGTTCCTTTATGGAGACTGGTACATCTTTATTATAGAGCCACAGAGTTAAAACAGCTCTACGACCATGAGAAGTAACATCCTCTGATCTGATCAACCAAATATTTTCAACCCAACCGGACCGCCTGCCCAGGTCGGGAAAGGTAGCGTCATCCTGTGGGGGATCATTCAGGAACGAGGAAAGGAAATAAACTCTGTTTCTCTTTCCAGAGGACTTGGGATCTCAGATCAATGCTGGCATTTCACTGTAAAGCAGGGATCTCAAACTGTTTTTAGATGTTTCCCTGCTCCATCACACCTGATTCAAATGAAGTTAATCTTCCCAACAGCTTGTTGAGTCAGGTGTGTCACAGCAGAACTGGACATCTCTACGGCAGGAATGTCCTCCACAAGGACGCCCTGCTCGTCGTCTTTCAGAACAATAAAACGACGGTTTGGAGGGAATAAGCCTCCATCTGCCGCGCTGTCCCACCTCACACAGCACTAACCCAAACACATGGACGGTGTTACTGTGTTTTCTCTGTGTGGACGTTGTGCTGATCTGCAGTTATGGTCCAGACATAATCTTTTATTGCGGGATCCTTACAATTAATTAATCGTCGCATTTAACGCTGTGATTAACTGTAACTTCAGTAACTGTGACGTCCCTGGTTCAGTATCCACACTCATGCCTCAATCTGACAACTAAAAATGCAAATGGCTACTCAACCACCTCTGAATTTGCTATCCCAGTAAGATTAAAATCCCCAGCCTGAGTGATGCTGGTTCCAGTTCCAGTAACAACTGAGCACCAGTCGTGTAGATCTGGTCCCCCCAGATCAAACTCTGCTCAGGGCCCGGGCTTGGGCCGGTCCCAGGGAGAAAATGACTTCATGCCTTTCTCAAGGTTACGCTTACGGCCTTTAGCATCCAGTAAAAGCTACTCGATAAGTTATCAAGAATGATTTTGTTTCTCTGCAACACTAAAGCAACCACTGAAGACAGAGGGGCTTTACCCAAGTTGCAAGGGAATTATTTTAAGTAGATTCTCCAGAAACATGTTTTTGCTTCATCTTTAAGGTGCATTATGTGTAAGCTGATGAAAAAACAGAAATTAAATCGATTTAAATTGGTGTTAAAAATAACAAATGCCATTATAAACCTTGTCGGGCCGTTTTTGGAAGAACCACACAGTAAAATCACACACTGGATGTCAGCAGAAGCTAACTACCAGTTACCTGTGAAATGTTTACAGTAGCTATGAGGCAGAAGCAGAAATAGTTTCCGTAGATCAGCCAGTGTTTAAATCCAAGTCCTTGGCTTAAAGTTTCAATGCATAAACAGCGATTAAAGGACAATACCTGTTTATTTTTACACATAAAAGCTTAAATCCACAATCACATTGCTGTAATTAAAGCAATTCATCCATTTCTGTCAAAGCAGCTAATTAAACTTTTAATGGTAATATTGCTGTTTTTATTGTCTTCTGTTTTTTTCCACTGTGGTAGAAACAAAACAGTTTTATCACAGAAGGGTGAAGGAAGCTCTCAAGCCGTGTTAAAATGCCACAGTCGTCTCGTTTACGGTGCTGGATGAGGTCTGTGAAGACAGCAGTGTGTTTCTGCACGTTTTTAATGGGCTTTTTGAAAACGTGATTTCCAGGGGCAGCATGCAGCGGATCAGTCGCATCCTCCAGCTGCAGCAAACACTGTCACATTGTAGTCAATGGTCCCAAACCTCCCTGAGAATTCCCCAAACTTACAGGGAAGCCGTCAGTCCCTGCCTCTGCTACGTCTTCTCTTTCCCTCTACGAATGAAAAACAACCACAGCTGATGTGTGAGAGTTTGTCCACCGTTGTGTACGAGGTATGCTGCCCTTCTTGTAGCGGTCTCTTCTTCTACAGTGAATTTCCTCCAGAACAAACTCCGATACTGTACAACAGACCTTCGCTACCATCAGTGACCAATTTGTTGAGCAGAAATTGGAGGCTTAGATGCAGAAGTGCGTTGGTTACAAGCGATTGCTGCAAATTGCCTGTCAAGTTGAATTTGAGGCCCATTCAGGTGCAGTGGATTTGATTTGCAAAGCACTGGAAGCAGAATCAAACACTGTCCTTTGTGCCTTTTCAAGTGCTGGTAATGATTTCTCACAGCAGGAAACACTAAGTACTTCTACTACATGCTGTGCTCTGAGATACTTCAATGTGCCGGCTTTACTAATTGTCTTTTGCTGCTCTCTGAGATTTCTGTAAAAATTCTAAAAGCATTTCATGTAGTTTGGAAAGGTTTGGAAAGAAAGAAAGGGTTGTAAATAGTTTTGAGTCTGGAGTGATTTCTGTGCTGAGGTCCTCTGCTTTTCTTTCAGCCTCCAGCTCCAATGGCTTTTCCCTTGACCACACCACAAGTGCCTGTGTACGGAATGGTATGTACATAAACCCAAAACCAGTACTTCTACACATAATGCTTTGTTTTACCTCCGCCCCACACCCAGTTACCTCCTGTCTGGCTTCATATCCCTGTTTGGCTTCTGGCTTTTTTGGGGTCTCCGGGTTTGTCCATGATTATAATCATTTTTCTTCAGGTCCCTCCCCAGATGGGTCAGATGGGTGGGGTACCTGTGATGGCTCCACAGCCAGTGATGTACAACCAGCCTGTTCTCAGACCCTCTAACCCCTTCGCACCCATGTCAGGAGCCCAGGTAAGTTTACTGATCCTGCTCTGTCACCATACATGTGGTTTTCCATCGAGAAAATGATGCACACCTTTTTAAATCTGAGATTTTAAGTTAGTGTTTGAGAAGTTACAGCCGTGATAAAATGTGGAGGATTTATTGGAGCGCCGTGCAGCTCTTTCAGTTAAAACTTTCACATCAGATTATACTAGACTGAAACAAGGATTCAGTATTGTATGCAGACAGAGACGGAGCCAACAAAAGCCTGGAAAAGTAAATGGAACCATTTACTGACGACTACCCAGGTTACCTGGCAACAGGTCAGCAACATGACTGGTATAAAAGGAGCATTTCAGAGAGGCAGAGTCTCCCTCAGGCAACACTGCACTAAAACCAGACACGATTCTCTACTGGAAACCTCTGCATGGACTCAGGGAGACTTCCAGAAACCACTGTCTGTGGACACAGTTCACCCTGAAACCCACAGATGCAGGTTGAAGCTCCATCATGCAGAGAAGAAGCCAGGTGTAAAGACAATCCAGAAACACCGCCGTCTTCTCTGGACCAAAGCTCATTTAAAACGGTTTGAGACAAAGTGGAAACCTATTCTGTGGTCACATGGAGCAAATGTGAAATTCTTTTTGGGAACCGTGGACGCTGTGTCCTGCAGACTAAAAGAGAGGGAGCATCCAGCTAGTTATCAGTGGACATTAGCTCCGATGGCGTGGGCAGCTTCCACATCTGTGAAGCTCCGTCGATGCTGAACCATCCCTCATCCATCACAGCAGCATGGCTTCACAAGAGAAGAATCCGGCTGCTGAACTGACCTGCCTGCAGTCCAGACCTTTCAGCGTCAGAAAAGATGAACATTATTCTCCTAGAACTCCAGCAGCTTCTCACTCCAGATGTTTACAGCTGTTAAGACAGAGAGGCGATGCTGCACATCCAGCTTTTTACAGGCTACCATCAGATTCAAAATGAGCCAATATTTCCTCCGACCTGGTGAAATGTCCGTTTCAACATCTGAAATGTTCACGTTCTATTAGAAGTGAAACATGAGATTGGTAAATCACTTTACCAAGGTTAGAAGCTCAGTCTGGTTTACGTCTCACATTCCTGATGACCTCTTAGAAACGTCGAGGCTGGATAGATGCACTAATTAAATGAGTGTATGATTAAAGGATTCTGTACTTTAAACATTAAAAAAAGCTTAGTGAATGTTTTTTCTCATCCTCACACACTTTTTATTCCACCACCGGTGCTTCCTGCTCATCATCATGTCAGGTTTCCACCGAACAAATGATTCTTCTCATCTTTTTCTTCTTTGTGTTCAGATGCAGTTCATGTAACCCCGTCGGGGGAGAAGCCGAGTGCCAAAAGCAACGAGCAGCGGAAACGAGGACGATCAGATGGACGGAGGATTGATTTCAGTGAAGCGACTCGAGAGACGACAAGAAAACTGAGGAAAGAAGCAGAGAACGCGGGATGAAGTGAGGGAGGAACGAGGGGAGATGTCATCCTGTCTGATCATTGTCCGAAACAACTCCTTGTGTGTGTGTGTGTGTGTGTGTAGCTTCTTTCTGTTTATTGTCTAATTTGTGGTTTAAGTCATAGGGACGGAGTTTGTTTTATGAGAGGGAGTAAGGACAAGAGGGGACGTCGGAGGAAGCCCTGGTTTTCAGTCAGGCTGCAGAGTCTCTGCTGCAATATGAGCTTTATTTCATACTGGTGCTATTTGTCCTCTTTGGGTTGCTGTCTGCCTGCACCAGCAACTTGGAGCACTTAAAAAGAGGACGAGTGTGTGTGTGTGTGTGTGTGTGCGTGTGCAGCAGTTGTTTCAGACAATACCTTCACGGCCAGCCTCCTCTTCATCCCCCACCTCCATCAGCTGTTTGTATTCAGAGGCTCATTTTCTCCACTGTTACCTGCAGTTTCCACCCTGTAGGATAACTTTGTACTTTTCAGTCTGTTTTCTTGGCCCAGCCTTTCCTGAACGTTGCGGGGCTTGTACAGCCTCCTGAAGAGTTTGTCAGTGGTAGTGGAGCATTTTGTCGTCATGAGTCTTTCTGCTCGTACTGCGTTCCCTTTCAGATACACATCAGGAGACCAGGATTAGTGAAGGCAGCAGACGAGTGTTGGACAAACCTGCCTGAGGACTCGGTCACAGCAGGGAAAAATAATCTGATTCGTTCTTATGTTGTGAACAGCTGTAGCTTGTGAGCTAACAGCCAACATGCTACCTGATCAGCAACATGCTAATAATCACAGATAGGACAGATTCAGCCCCTTTACTTTCTATTTTCTCCTCTTCTGGGTTCTTTCTTCTGGCACTGTGTTTTTTGGAAATAAATGGTGATTTACCCGTTAAGACTGGAGGCAACAGTGTGTACGTGTCTTTAAGACGGGATGCTGCGCTCGCACGCTTCTCCCTTCAGAGACGGGATCGTTGTCTGGAAAGGAAAACGCTTCAGTGCCCTCATTCACAGGCTAGTCATGAATTACAAAGTTTCATGAGTCAAAGTTTTCTACATATTTGATGATCTCATGTTGCATCCTGGATTAATGGAGAAGCTGGTGTTGCACCCAGTCTTAAAGGATACACACACGTGCTGCATCCTGCGCTTGGATGTCTGTTAGCAGTTCATTAGCTCGGTTGCTAACTGACAGAATGTGGATGCACTTCACTGAAAAGCTGTTTTGTCTGCAGACATTCCCCCGTTTGTTCAGCAGATTCTGCTCCATCTGAGGAAATCTAATAAAGATAAATGATGCAACACGGCTAATAAGCTTTCTATATTTGGATTCTGTGCATCACCCCTCCCAAACGTTGACGCTGCTAAGACAGCAGCTCCTGGTAAACACATGAACCATTTCATTTGCCTTGAAACTGTTATTTGATTTGGTGAGAATTTGACATTTTAAATGTTGTGACGAGGCCTTAAAGTAGGCTTTCTAGCTGTGGAAATGAAAGAAACATATATTTTTGTCTTGCTAAGAGTGTGTTTATTAGAATTATTAATCCCTTTTCTTTGCCTGGTAGCAACATTAGCAGCTGTTTTTCTAGTCTTCATCACCTCTACCTGATTGAGACTAAAGTTTTTTCCACATCCACGTTGTTCCAGTGACGGAGGACAAGCAGCACTGAGCGAGTTAATGTTACTGAGACGAGCTGATTCACTTTAAATTGCACTGAATCGCTCTGAATGACTCTGAACTCTGACTCCAGCATCAGTTGGGGTTTATTTGTACTCGTGGCTCAGGCCACAGCATCCGTCCCACGTTGTACGTAACGCGCTCTCGGGTGCGCCTACATTTTTTCCATTGAGGGCTATTTCTGAGGGTCAGATTTGACATGAAAATGTCTTTGATTTGTTTTTCTAACAAAAGAAAAGAAAAAAAATATTGTTGCAAACATGCAAAAAACGTTGCACTGAACTATTCTGCAGGCGTAGATGTGGCCCGACCCGATGGGGCAGAAAGTTCGGCTTTTCAGGACTGTCCCATCCGACTGATCCACTAGCGAGTTACTGGAAGTTGTTTCCTGCCACTCTGACGTTGAGTAAGGCCGTCCCCGGTCCAGCCATCCCATCCCACCCGTCGGTGATGATCCAGCATGGATCCTATCGTCCAGTTCGCTTCAGTCTCTGGTCTTATTGTCCTGTTTGAAACCTCGCTCTGCCCTGCTTGCTGTGTAGATGTATATATCAAGTTTAAAAATCGATATAAATACAAGTTTCTGTCTAGATTGTTCCACCTGTCGCTGTCGTAGATTCTGCTCTTAAAGCGTGTTGGTAGTCGTGTGTTAGCTTAGCCTCTCCTCATATGAGGAAGACCCTTCGCGGTAGTAGAACTCATCAGTGTCGCCGTCCTTTAGCTGTAGATGAAACCTTCTGGGAGGCTCTGAGCTAGCGCTTTCCTCTCGCCGTAGATGTTGCTCCGTGTTGGGTTAATCAGGTTGTCCTTTTAGGTTTTTTTACCCAGTCCTGACAGCATCCATCCATCCACCTACTTCTGCCTCGTTACGTCAGCAGCCTGCAAACTGTCTGACTGGACCTCACCAGCAAGGCACATGTAGATGTATCAGTGCTTTCTGATGAATTCGGGGGGAAATGATGTCAGTGCTAAGCTTTAGCATCAGTGCTAGCTAACCATAACAAGTCCCACCTCAAAAGCTTGATTCTCCTCCTTTTTTCAGTTTAGGATGAAGCTGATGACGAAGAAATCTCCTGTTTTTATCTTCTTGTTGAGGTTGAATCAGATTCACAGTTTTGCCTTATTGACTCTTTAAGGATTCAATTATCTACCTTTTTTGGATTAATTATAAAACTAAATTCCGCTTTTAATCCGATAAATAACCTCATGAAATTTAACTTGATGATTTCAAATAAAATAAAATCGTCCTGTATTAAAAGTTCTGACATTAAATAATAATGTTAAATTTGATCTAACCATCTTTAAAAAAGAAGCCTGTGACTGGTGAATAATCCATCGTGGCTCTAACATTTAGGATTTCTCCTTCATTTGGACTCGTCATACAACAGGAGGAAAAACAAACCGGATTTGAAGTGGGAATTCCCAGATTAGAAGATTCCCGCAGCAGCCGGAGAATGTGACGGGATTGTAGGGAATGAATCCTGAAGTTTAGTTGACTTCCCCACCCTGATGCGTTATCAGGCTTCTGTGTACAGGAAAAAGATGTCACCAGTAACCAGCGGTAACACACACACACACACCTCAACGCCTCAAACTCCCCTGCAGGCTTCTACTGAGCGTCCTCTCCGCTGGCGGCTGCTAAGTGTTTGACGTGGCGTCCGGTCAAACAACAAACGTGATTTTGTGTTTTTTGATCCTCGCTCCCCTTTTTCATGTTCCCTTCATCCCCAAATTAGGAGCTGCTCTATCTTCAAAAGCCACCTCCTCCTCCTCTCCAGGGTACTTTGAGCCCTGACTTGGACACTCATGAAACCATTTTCTTAATGGCCGCTTCCGCCTCGGCTCCAGATGAGATCTAATCAAGGTTCTCCTCTTTCTTGAGAGGACAGCTGTCTTTCTGTCTCTCATCTTGTTGTAAATTGGCACTTGAGCCTCATTGTGGCTCTGATCCTGAATCCTGGGTCTTAAATCCCTTCAGGTCTGGTGCAGATTCCTGATGTTTGTAAAAACCTCGTCTGAAAGCAGAATGGCTCGTCCAGGTGTGGTGATGCAGTCCTTCTCTTTTCTTTCCGGCTACAGTGACGTGTTTTTGTTCAGTGTGAAGCTCTTTGTAAAACTTACTTTTCTCTGCATGAAGTCCAGCTCTGAGGGTTTCTTCGTCTCCGGGTCTCAAAGGGAGCTGTGGAGGAAAAGACTGCTGCATAAGCTTTTCTGGCTCGTGTCCTCGCCTCCTAAACATTGATGTAGTTGCTGCTTATTAAAGCTTTATCACGACTAAGCGTTTGTGTTTTTCAGGGAGAGGTTTGGCTGAGTATTCGCCACCTCCGTCCCCCAAGCTCAGCCACTGTTTCCAGCATCCACCTGGGATCAGTCTACGTTCGTTTCTCTGGACTCCTAAAGCTGCTACCGCCTCTCTGCATCGTTGTAGCATGAGTCTGGAGGAGGTGGGAAAGATCAACCTTGATGTCACGTTTAAATGTCTGTTTTCTGATCGTGTCAGAGCAGATTTCTCTGCGGAGTCGTGTCTTTCTGTCCGCGGAGGGTCAGCGAATGCATGGTGGTTTAGTTCAAAAAGCATGAAATGAGCGTGATGCCGGCGTCTCGGTCCGTCTGGGTGCTGCAGCTTCATCTCCCGTTTGGGTTGAAACTGACGGAAAGCGTCTGTGTTGCCGATAAATGAGCCACTGCAGCACTAAAAAGGAAAGCACCAAACCCTTTTTTGTTTTTCTCTTCCCAAAGATTTCGTACCTGCAGCGATGTGGTTCGGAGGTTCGCTCGGCGTCCTGCAGCCGCGCGTCTCAGTCAAAACCCACAATCTGACCTACGAAGAGGTTGTGGTAAATTCTCTTGTTTAGTCAGTGAGTTGGTTGAATCTTGTGCACGTTTTAGTTTTTTTTCTACATCGGTGTATTTTGGTAAGAACCCTCGGATTGCTGCCTCACTATTCTGTATATAAAGAAATACACAACAAAGCTTAAAGACATACCTGTATAATCTGCAACATTATTTTCATTCATTTTTTCTGAGTTTGGAAGATATTAGCCTCATTACAGCCGTATATAGGGTATGATTTACTCGCCATGGGGGCGGGCTACAGACAGATGCTGCTGTGGACCTCGCCGTACATCAGGATCAGCCATGAATTCTCCGTGATGCCAAACGTTTTTAGAGCAGCCAACACCTGTTCATCTGTCTCCTCCCCCATCTCTTTGTACATGTTTCTATTTATTTAAAGCAGAAATATATGGATTGTATCAAGCATGGAAAGGCAAAAACAAATGTTCGTTGACAAAGATTACAGCCCATTATTTGGCAGCAGTATATTTGTTTATTCCAGGGATTTGTTTTCACTTTTTCTGTTTTTGGAAAGAAATAAAAAGTCATTTTCCATTCCTAAGCTTTTGTGTGATTTTTGAGTTTTCTTTAATTGTAACATCTTAATTCAGCCTTTTTTTTTATCTTTGATGAAAACTGACAGATGAAGACCTAAAAACACCCTTCAGCCAGTTTTTTCAGAAAATATGGCCCACTTTGTAAAAGAAAAGATCCAAACAGTTTCTTTTTTGTAGAAGTTAGACTTACTCATGTCTTCATGAAAATGAACGAAATGGTTTGTGAAAGGCTTGTCAGGTGTTACACCTGTAGAATGGTGATCCACTCGCTCTGCAAGGTCTTAAAACATTAAATAAACTTCTCATAGATGGACTAATAATTATCTAGTTTTCTCTAGAACTGCTGATGAGAATTTTCCATTAATAGCGAAGCCCAAAGCAGCATCTAAAGGATTATGTCTTACATGCTACCTGATTTGAAGTTGGGCTGGAAATTTCTGAGCTAGATCCACAGAATCCGCCTGCTGAAATGCGTATTCAGTTTTACTTGTACAGTGACCGTTCACAACAAAGTCATGTGAAGACACTTTGCAGACATCCGTTCAAGCCAAATTAACCCCAGCATACTGTCGACGGCAGCGAAACCCTAAACATCTTTTTCTCTGAAATTTGATGACTTTTCCTAAAGTGACACAAACCATCATTTTAAAATTCTATATTTTTGTTTAAGTGCTACAAATTTTTGCACACAGCAGCTGTTTGGAGTCAGATGTGACCCGTATCTACAGTTGTGTTCAAAATAATAGCAGTCCAACATGAATAACCTGTTTTTGGTAGAAATTATATTACTGCATGGCAAA
>JBAFTC010000006.1:25569260-25586059 GCA_037177435.1 Melanotaenia nigrans | reverse complement strand
CACTGCTATTTTTTTGAACAGCCCAATGTTCATTTTTCTTCATTTTCTGTAACATAATTAAAGAAATGTCTGCTTTTTCTTCATGTTTTGATTTAGAATATAATGTGCAGTGTTACCAATGCATGGAAATAAAAACTATTATAAGGACTTTGGGCTTAACTCAATTTTTTAAACTGACTGCTATTATTTTGAACACAACTGTATGTAAGTGGATTTTAGATCTACCAGTTGGTCAAATCAAGGAAAATGGTGGTTTCAGAGAATCCTGGAACTTTGAAACTGTTGTAAAACTGCCATGTTTCTGTTGGTCACCGTCACATGAACAGTAAAAAAACTGACCCGAACCAGGGGCGCTGCCAGAGATTTTGGGCCCCATGAAAAGAAACTGAAGTGGGCCCCCTCTCTGAAAATTTTGATACTGTAATACATAAATTAGCAATTTTAATGATGTTTTGACCATCATACCTATATTTGTTAAAAAAGGAACAACATAACTGTGAGGCTACTTGGTAGGAGAAGCTCTAAAAATACAACGAAGTTCTTTTAGATTTACTTATTTGCTGCAAGACTTAATATTTACCAACCCAATTTAAAACCCATTTCTCTTTTTAAATACTTAAACAATTATCTCAACATCAGTTACTTAAAATAGCAAACTTAAATACAAAACTTCTTCCATTAAAATGAAATGCATTTATAATTTGTGGAGAAATCAAATCTCAGCTAAGACATCAAAAACAAAATGGCCGCTCATTTTTTACAATTTATTGTATTATGAGCATTATCATTGAGCATTATCACTGAACAAGAGGCAACAAATAAAAAAAATAAAATCAGAAGTAAATGATAAAATAACTTTGGTAGGCTCAGAAACAGAAACTAGGACCTCACATGGTTTATGTTTCATATGAACTGAATGTAAAACGGTCACAAGCAAACCACTGTGGAGATTTACAGCCACACAACGTCTGGGAGCGTCTTTAAAATGAAATAATCACATCTTAAAAGGTAGAACTAGGGCTGGGCGATAAATCGGATTTTCCATTTCTGGAGATTTATTTTTATGAAAATCAGGATTTTTTTCTGTCGTTGGTTAGCAGCAGACTTCGCCCTCCCTCCACAGCAGAGCGGTGTCTGACAGATGTTCAGTGAAGTGACCCTTCACTCACGCTTGGGATTTAGCTGTGTGTATAACTGCAGTGAGAAATGCTGCTTTCTACGAGATGCAGAAGTCAACCCACAAACCCTCGTTAGGAGACAGCCTTCATCTGGGGAATTATTCCTGCAGTGGATCCTGTTTGATAAGGATCCAGATGGAAAGAGATCACGTGTCGCATATTTCTATGTAAGATATGAAGTTGTTAGCTTTCTCCTGGAAAACCACTTATCAAGTCCTGAAGTCCAGCTTTCTATCAGCTGTTCTGTTATGGAGTATCGCCAATGATGTAATGTCATGTGTAACAGCAGCCCAATCATTAAAGAAAAAAAGCTCCAGTAGAACCCGACTCTGGGCAGGGTGGCCATCGGCCTCGACTGGTTGGGGTGAAGGTCACAAACGAAGGCTTTTTGTTGTCTGCTTACTGAACCCAAACTGGGAGCAGGTTCCATAAGAGGGGCGAGATAGTCGTACCAAAACCAGGAAATAAAAATTCTCAGAACTGAAGTTTAATTTTGGTTAATTCCTGCATTTGTGCACAAGGAAACACACGGAGTCTGTACATTTTTTATTTGTGTGATTTCTAGTTTTTAGGCAAACACTGAGTTACACCAGTCCACGTAAAGCACCCCAACAATAATCTGCGCGGCTCAGTGGGTAGAGCGGTCGTCTTGTAGTCTGAGGGTTGCCGGTTCGATCCTCGGCCTGTCGAGTTCATGTCGAGGTGTCCCTGAGCAAGACACCGAACCCCGAATGGCTCCTGGTGGGTTGTGATTGAGCACCTTGCATGGCAGCTTCCACCATCAGTGTGTGAATGTGTGTGTGATGTAAAGCACTTTCCGCATCATTCCAGGTAGAGAAAAGCTCAATATAAATACCATTTACCAGGTCAGATCCTTTTTAAACACAATCATTTCACAGTTATTGGCCCATAAAATACACTTAAACAGCACAAGCTTCATTACTTTTTACCGACCAAATAACAACTTCAAACTGCCCATATGCAAATCTGAAATCCACCTTAGAAGAGTTACGTAGATCCGAAACTGTGGGAAACATCAAAATGCAACACCTCCCATGTCTACTCACTGTCTTTGTTTTTGTGTACATTGTGTATATAATCTGCTGTTGTTGACAGATAGATCAGACTTTCTCTGTTTTCCATCAACACTCCCACACTGAGGATTAAAATCCAGTTCCCGTCTGAATCACCCACCTGCTGGTGTTCATTTGTTCCTCCACTGACATCAAGGCTTCTTCTCAGCACAGAGGTGATGAATTTGGCTGCATTTCAGGGATTTTATGACAGAATGGTCTTCAGGAAGAAGTAAATCATTCAAAGTGTCCTGTGCCGGACAATCAGCACCGTTCTTACCTGAGAGGAAAATATATCACCTTACCCTCAGTGGCTAGCAGTTTGTCTCCACCTGAAATATAATAATAGAATTTGGTAGAAAACTGCAGAAGGTCAGCATATTCATATATATACATATATGTATATATATATATATGTATATATATATATGTATATATATATATATATATCCCCAACAGAGATCCCATCCCCACAGCTGAAAGTACCAGCCCACCCTGGACAGTCATTCACAGAGGCAGCACCAACCCTAGCAACCATTGGTTGCCAGGGCCGTTAAATCCATCATTGTCCACCTCTGATATTACTGCAGCTGCTATAGATATTTCTTCATGAAAAAAGGCTGCAGGTCCAGGATGGGGCACTGACTTGAAAAAGAGTCAATGCAATCCTTTGTTTCCTTAGCTGGCAGTTCTTTTTATGAACTGGCTTCTATGAACTCATCTATTGTAAACTGGACTAACGTGGATCGTGTAAATGAATTGTTTAAACTGGTTTGAATTAGACGGCGTCTGTAAAAGTGCCTTAAAAAGACTTTGTTATGATTGAATGCTAGAAGAAAGTTTATTTAACCAGGCTGATTCTGGCTTTATCTGCAAGGCCCAGCGCTGCAGAGAACGTTGATGTTTTGGTTGGATTTGATGATTGATTATAGAAACTTTATTAGTCAATGCAGTGTTACACCAGTTTTGTCTTGCATGTAAAGTACAAACTAAGCCTTTGTTCCCATTCCTGGTGCGTGGCTTAGAGAACCCTTAAACGAAGCTATTAATAAAGTTAAACTGTCACACACACACACACACACACACACACACAGATTTATAGCTCCGTTGTAGACGATGAAAATCAGACTAATGCTGCTTGTTTTGGAAGCACTTTGGGATATAAACATGTTTTCATTGTTTTAGACTTTTTTACAGCAAAGGTATTAAAACGTCTCTCAGCATCTTTGGGAGGTGAAACAACAAACGCTGTTTCTCCCGGGAAAAACGACCCTGATGTCGCCGGGCGGCTGCAGATCCAGAAGAGTGAGTGACAGAAATCCAGAAGGTGTCTGCCTTGTGGCGGCGGCGTCACAGCACGCCTGTCTGTGACAGCCGATGCTCACCAGGAGGAATGTCGACCCCCACCTTCAGATAAGTTTTGACAGCTGTAATTGAGAGAGAGGGAGGAGGTGGGGCTGAGCTCCTATTTTTATCATCCATTCAACCAGGCCTGAAGCAGACAGAGAGAAACCCCTCTCCTCTCTCCAGAAACAGATCACTCCTTCTGGATCTCTCCTTTCTGCCTCCAGAGAAACTTCTGGAGGTCTGACGGTGAGGTTAAGACCAGGAGACGCGACCAGTTTGGAGGAAGATATCTGAACAGGAGCAGATCTACAGACTGTAGAGGGAGGACGGAGGAAACCAGGAACACTATCAGGCCGTCATGGCTCTACTGTGTTACAACAAAGGCTGTGGAGAGAAGTTTGACCCCGACAAGAACAAAGACGGTGAGATCCGACCTCCTGTTTCTATTCTTTTCCTTTAACATTCCCCTCAAGACAGTTTGAAGCCATTTAGTTTTATTTCTGTTGACTGGATTAAAGGCTCAGCCTAAAACGAGCAGCCCTAACTGCTTTAATCTCTTTTTTAACTAGAATTTATTCATCTCTTTTAAAATGACAGCAGTCATTAGTGAGGTGTTATTTTAACTTTCTATTTAAATGTTTCTAAAGCTTTGAAGCCGCCCACTTTCATTTTGAAGTAGCTTCTTGTGACCACGTTTGTGGCGCGTGCTCTGCCTTGAAGTGCAAATCAAATGTAAATTGTGGGTCTAAAATACGCAAATTCATTGTAAACAGATAGAAATATGTATAGTGCAAGTTATAAGAGATGAACTGGAGAACTTTTTGTCATCTGGGACCAGATTTCTGGTGCTAGTTCCATGTCATTATACATGTAAGTGTGTCTCCGGGTGAGAGGGAGTTGCAGCGTTACCAGCCACGTTTTTCTGGAAGGACGGCAGCTCTGCTCCAGGAAACGGCCGCCTTATATGGGACATACACCACCTCCAAACAGCTGCTGACTGTGTGTGTGTCTATATGTAGACTCACTTTCTTTTTTATCCTGGCAGATTCCTGCCTCTTCCACCCAGGGGTTCCCATCTTCCACGATGCCCTGAAGGTAAGCCGGTCATTCTGTGAAAATTTCATTAGTGTCTCTTCTGGAACATGACACTTGATATGAATGTGTGTGTTTGTTTTCAGGGCTGGTCCTGCTGTAGAAAAAGAACAACAGACTTCTCTGAGTTTCTCTCCATCAAGGTAACAGCTCCGGGTCAAACACTGCAGAGTTTGGAGTGTGAGGAGGCAGAGAGGAGCTTCAGTAATAAATCAGTGGGAGTGGAAATGACGGGAAAATATGCAGCTCCTTTGATTAAACTGTAATCAAGTGGAAGGAGAAACCAGTAGCATCAGATACACTCTTAGCTGCTGCTTTAAGATGCCCATATTTAACCTTACATTAATACATACGCGTCAAGCATGGCTGTAGATTTGATCTTTTACTCCTTGAGACACAAAAGCTCTAAATTGTCATGTGAGAGTCTAATAATAAGCTAGCCTAGCCGAAACCTTCATCACTATCAAAACGATCAGTTCAGCAGCCGTTTCAAACAAAAATGAAAGTTTCTTTAATAAATTGAATGAATTAATAATTGAATAATAATTTAATAATAATTGATTGAATATTTAATTTGTCTAGAAACCAGAATCTAGCATCATATGAACGTTGCTGGGACAGAACAGGCCGGCGTTTCTGACCATCAGAGAGAAACATAAAGATTATTTAAATGCTGTATACACCAAAGCTTGTGTTTCCCAAGTGAATTTGGTGTATGCAAAACACCAGTGACAGGACTTTTCACAAGAACAACAGTTTTAGCTAGACTGGGCTGGACTGGGCTGGACTAGACTGGACTGGACTTGACTGGGCTGGACTGGGCTGGACTAGACTAGACTAGACTAGACTAGACTAGACTAGACTAGACTGGTCTGGACTGGACTACTCTGGACTGGACTGGGCTGGACTAGACTGTATTAAACTGGACTGGACCAGTCTAGGTGCAGCATTCATTTCTAACTCAGCAATAACCAAATAAAAAGAACCAAGAACAATGATTGAGCTTCGAGGAGGAGCTTAAAGTCCAAATACAGTTTGCACCAAACGGCAGCCCGACCATTTTTCTGCTTGCTATGATGCTGGACAGGAAGCTAAAACATAAATTAATAATTTAACACTCTTTCAGTTCAAGGTATAACGATAACATGCAAATGTAAACCAGTTAAAATGTAATTACATCGATACACCAAATATAATTTGTCTGAAACTCTCCAATGGCCCAGTTTCACCATTTTGCTACAGATCCTACCCAGCACAGTGTGTAATACTCAACAATACACACAGGTGTAAAACCCACCTTTTGAGTACTCTGCTCAGATCGAGCAGCACTAAACGTCTGTCCAGCTTACAACAGCAGCACAACAGAACATTCATCTGAACCACAAGACTTTATCGTGAATGCCTGGATGAACACTGAAAAATACAAGAAGAGGCCTGAATTATTCTTTTACTGTAAGGAACCGAAAAGGTTGGATTCTGCAGAATTTATTACATCTTTAAAAATTGTGCAGGAAATATTTTCTCATTTAAAACATGGTTAATATCTGAGCAGGCTTGATTAGAATCACATCCTAATCTCATGTGATCTGTGATGGTTTGAATGCAGGGCTGCACCCGCGGGCGCCACAGCAATGTGAAGCCCCAGGAGCCTCTGAGGCCAGAGGTGTCGTCAGATAAGGCTGACATCAAACTCACCAACGACCAAGAGATCATCTACCAGGGCCCCAAATCTGCTGAGAAGCTGCAGAAAGAGAGACCAAGGTATGTTGGTGTGTGTTTGTGTGCAATTCACAGTTAGTCTTCATTTCTATGAGGAAGCTTCATCGTCTAATGTCCGTGGAATAAGTGGAATTTGTCAGTTTGGATACACATTCTTGTTAGTCTGCTGCTGTGTAGCATTCATTCAGAGAGGTCAGGGTGAGGTTGGCTGCAGCATCGCTGGGATGAATAATGCAGTGAATAACAGCTGCAGGCCGGTACGATGCCTCTCTGTATGATCTGAGCTTTTGTTTCACCCGTTGTGTGTTAACAAAGATGCACGTTTGTGTGTGCACACAGTTCAGATGAGCCCATGACAAAGCTTCCCCACAAAGTGTCCGCTTCGCTGGCTCAGGTGCTGGAAAAACTGGACATCAGCAAGAGAGCTGAGAACGAGAAGAAAGGTCAGTGCTCAGGGTGTTGTTTTTAAACCCCTTCCTGAACACATCTCTGGTGCTTTCACAGCCAAAAAGACTGAATCATCAAATATCTTTCCTCAAAAGATGTGCGGAAGTCTTGTGCAATAAGATTCCTCTTCCTAGCATTTCTGCATGCAGGTCAGAACAACTTGTGCTGCAATTAATCAAAAAAAATCAGCTTTGTCCTGTCCAGGGGGTCAAGCCTTCTTAATTTCTGATCAAAAACCACAGCACTTGGGCCTAAAGAGACCTCAGTCTGAACAGTCATGTGGCGTTTCATCCAACCTTTACATAGTTTAATTTTATCTTTATCTTTTATCTTTAATTAAACGGACGTCATAATTCTGCACCAGAGGAGGCAGGAAGCATCGTGTCTCGTCCATGTATGCAGGTAAAATGTTCATACTGGGATCTGATGCCGGTCACATCTAAGTTATTAACACATGACATATAATATCAACCATGTAGAAAATGGGATATCAGATGTAGGTAAAATAAGTACATTAATGCTCCACTACTGAACCTTTCCCATTTCCCTGCTTTGGTGCCGCGTAGTGACGGCTAGTGCATCATCCGTCTCCTGTCCTGTCTCTTCTCTGAGCTGTCTTCAGCCAGTAAAAGTCAGTCTGATCTTGACTCTTGTCTCGTCTCTTGTTCTGTCCCTGTCTCTCTCTCTTTCTTTCCCTCTTTTCCTTCGATGATGTTCTCGAGTTTCTTTGCTGAATCGGTCATGGCTCAGGTTCACACCGACCGGTGTGTTGATATCCAGTTGCTATGCGGTAAAGCGATGCTTTGGGACGGGGGAAAGTTAAGTTTCTCAGCCTTGGGAAGCTGCAGAAACATACACATCGATGTGTGTGCCATCCAACAGTCAGAAGGACAGAGTTTTAAGCCTGGAAAGTTAAGTAGCGTTACTTTAAGACTACAGTGTGCCGTAGCCCGAGGCCAAGAATATCCTTGTGTTTGCATAGGCAACCAGCTCCATCACGAGCATGATTGTTCACATACTTGCTTGTCTACTAAACTTGTTACCCACAGATTTGTAAACAAAGCAATAAACATGGCAACAACAGATCTGGTCAAACTGGTCCCTACACTGGAACCCTGCTGGTTATTCATATACTGAAGCTTGAAGCTTGGATGTGATTTAAAGATGCTTCAAACACAGAACACACAAAGCATACATGTAATAAAAAGCCGGTATGTTTTCTGCCCTCGTCTGGTCAAATCTGGGTTCGATTATCCCTCTGATATGATGTTAAACTCTTTTTTTTCCTTTTGTTAAATCTGTGAAACCTTTATTCTGTTTGTGATATGCAAAAAGTCCAAATGTGACCAGTCTGAATTTTTTATTTAACTGGACCAGTTCCACAGCCGCTGAAGTAATCTGCAAATAGCAAATAAAATAATCTATATTTTTGGGCATCATTTTATACATTAATGACAATGGTCTCGCTGTATAAAATGTGTGTTTTAAATAAACTAATAGAAAGATCTCTTCAGGGATCATTACCGCTCTGTAAAAGTTTTCTAAAAGCACAGCCTTTATATTAATAGATTCTGAGCAATCACAGAAAACTTTTCAGATTCACTTAAAAATAAAAAAATGACCTGATGAAGGTCCTGCAGTTCCCGTTCACCACTTTACATAATCATCGGTGTTACGTTTTGTATGTGTTTGTGCTTGTTTGTGCACATGGATTCAGGCGAAAGATGTCTGTTTATATAAGTTTGATGCATAATTCAACAGTTTATTCCTTCTAGTTCAGTTCAGTCCTACAATAAAGCCTTTAATCCATCTTATTATTCCAGTTGGAAATAATTATTCCAACTGGAATAATATGGCCCAGTTTGCAGGTGTCCTTAACTGACTGAATACAGCCAATATGTGTGAATGTAAAAGCTCTGACTCTGGTAAGACTGGAAAGCTGCTAATCTGGACTCTTGTCACACGATTTTAACAGAAAAAACTTCATGTGTGTTCAAACCCAACTTGATGATTTGAGTGTTTGAGCAGCGAAAAAAAGCCTCATCCTCCGTTTTCTTCTGTATTTTTACAGAAAGTCAGATTGTCATACATGGAACTCGCTGCAAAAACGCTGGTTGCAAAACAGTAAGTGTTTCTTCATCATGGATTTGGGTGTGTGTGAGTGTGTGTGTGAGTGTTTAAGTAACTTCTTTGGCACTTGTGCCGAGTCGCCTGTCTGACATCAGCAAAAACCAACAAATTCATCATCTGCACGTGTGTATTGCTATCTTTGTGAGGACACTAAGAAAATGCAGAGATTAATTTTACAGTAAAAACAGAAAATATGTCCTTTGACTTTATTCTTGTCAAATATCAGTTTCCCATCATTTCTGTTTTTTTTTTGTTTTTATTTTTTTGCCTTGTTTTAACAAGATGCAGGAATTTGCTGCTTCTTCACTGCAATCTAGACTAAAATCTTGTGGGAAATGTTGGGTTTGATCATTTATCAAATTATGTGCTATCCTGACAGCTGGGTTCCCCATAAGAGATATTATCAAGTAAATTTCACCCAGTGCACAGTTTTATATCTGCACATATGAATCCAACGGGACATTTTTGCAGTGGACATTATTCCTTCAGTTCAACCGTCAAATAAACAGTCAGACCTGAACAGGCACAGCAGTGTGTGTGTACAGGTACACACACACTGCTGTGCTTCACAGTAAAACCTGTAAAGTTTAATAAGACCGCCATCTGGTGGACATACTAAGCAACAACACGTAGCTCTTATAAGCCACTCTTCAGTCTTTGTTCTTCTACTCGACACCGGTTCATGGAAAAGTGAGATTAACACATGGTTAAGGAGTTAAATAGTCTTACTTTGAGCTTATTATAATATTTTTTTACATGAAACTTTTACATAATTAGATACTTATACAACCTTCTAAAGAAGGAAGTCCAAACTAAAAGTTAATCTTTATCAAACACATTAATTGTTTTGGATGCCATGAATCAGTTATTTAAAGAAAATGAGTAAAGCTTTTTTTTATTTTTTTAATTTGCTGGACTGACCACCAGCAGAAAACAGCTGGTCCCAAAGCTAGAGACTGCAGGATGGGCTAACCAAAGACTTTACTGAAGCAAGAACAGGTTCTCAAAGACACCAACTTAAAATCAAGACGCACAGCCTGATTCAGATTAATTGGATCTCTTCAACAGCCTGTTAATGATCCATTAATTTGGGCCATAAATTAATGAGTTATACTTTGATTCAGGTGTGGTGAAGCAGGAAAACATCTAAAACCAGCAGGGCGGCGACCTTTGAGGTCCAGAATTTGCCATCTGTGCTCTAACTGGTGACCTTGTCATGTGACCAGGGACATAGTCTTTACTGGTCAGATTATCTTTGCACTTTAATCTTTAGCATCCTGCTTGTTTGTGTGTTTAGGTCTATCAAGGCCCAGAGACCGACAAGGAGGTCTGCACCCACCATCCAGGAGCACCCGTCTTCCACGAGGGGTAAGAGGACGTCTTAGCCCTGCAAGTTCCCTCTTGTTTACCCAAAATACAACACAATTACAGCTATTACAGCAACATAATTACAATCTTTATATCCATGACTCTGGCTTCAGACAGTCATTAAAAGAATTCTACAAATGAAAAATGTAAACAAAACAAAAGTAGAGGCCCTTCAAGCAAAGTAGGGAATGTATTATAGCCAAAGTATGAAGACAAAGATCAGACGGGTTATAAAAGAAGAGTAATTAAAACAAATCTACAGCGTTAGAAAGAGACTTCAGAAGTAAGTGAAAGTGAAATTAAAGTAACACAACTGCCTCCGAGCAAACGTCTCTTTATTTCCACTATCAGGACCTGAAACAGCAGATGATCAGTATCAGGTTGTTGATCCACCCTCTGGATTACATGGCTGTTACCAGCTCTGGTCCTCTCGTTGTCTAGATATAAATACTGGAGCTGCTGCTGCATAAAGACAACAGACTTCAATGCTTTCCTGGACCAGAAGGGCTGCACCACAGGGAAACACCGCTGGGTGCCAAAGCAGGTACATGCCCCACCTGAACAAGGCCTCCATCAGTAAACGTTTGGAGACTTCACTGAAAACATACTAGAAAATGAACCCTTTTTACTTCATTTAAAAAAGGTGGGATCTAAGCAAACATGCTTTAGTGTGTTTCCTTGTGACCGTTTACAGGACAAGAAGAAGGTGGCGTGTCGACATGACTGGCACCAAACTGGAAATAATATTGTTGTAACAATTTACGCCAAGAATTCAAACCCTGAATTTTGCAGCATACAGGCCAACCGGACGGTGGTGAGTGATGGGACACCAAGCAAATACTAAATACTGCTGCCAGACAGCTTTTAGAAATAGTTTTAATCGAGTAGTTAATGGCTTTATTTCTGGTTACCTTTTTACTCTGAATTTCAGCTAAAAATTTAGCTTGAAGTCTTGATTAATGAAGTTAGCTTTAGGAAGCTAAAGCTAGTTAAAAGTTAGTGAAGAGAGACTAAATATGTAGATCCTTCAGATAAAAAGCCAACAAACAAACAAAACAAAACTACATACAAGCCTTGAAACATAGTTACTAATTAAAACTCTGTCGTAATTGTGACATTTAATAAAATTCTTTGTGAAATTGAGCTAAAATTCAAACTTTAAGTTGTGAATAATAAACTTAACTTCAGGAAGCTAAAGTTAGCTTTAAAACTTATAGCAGTGTTATTCAGAAAAAGAAGAGTACAAACCATGAAAGAAATGGGTAGTTTTAGTTAATCAAACCTCCGTTTAGTTCCAGTTTACAGTAAAAACAGAGAATTACTTTGGATTTCTAACCTTTTCTCACAATGCTAAATGATCGCATCACAAACAGAAGGTGTGTATAAGTTAGCTTCATCAATACTCATGCTACCAGGTGTGTTAACATTTTATTAAAATAAAATAAAAATATTTTAGAATGAATATTTTCAGTTGAAACATCATTTTTTAAATGATGGATGGACGAAAAAGAGATTACTTAATCAATTTAACTGGAGAATGAAATGGAAAAAATATGGCGGCACCATTGCTGATACTGTGTGTAGTTGGTTGGTTTTCATTTATATTTCAAGTAACTTCATTAAGGAGCTTCTTATCAAGAGAGACTTTTTATCGTTCATCGTTTGTCTTTTGTCTTTCTCCTCTGTAGCTTTCATGTCAAATACAGTTTGAGAATGATAAGATTTTTAAGCGTGACTTCCACCTCTGGGGGGTGAGTACTATCTCAACCTTCGTATACAACATTACTGTCCATTTACATTTAGGTTCATTTAAAAGTTGGGTTTCAAGTCTTTAATGTTCTACATAGCATGTTTTAAAAACCTGAAAAGCATCTTCTCCAGCTGTACTTACTAGATATAAGACAACACAGAATTCCCCCAACAAAGTCGGAGGTTAATGATTGTTAGCTAAGAAAGTCGACACAGATTTGATCTCTTTTTCGTCCATCCAACTGTTTGACAATTTTTGCCATCAGGTGGTCGACATCAAGCAGAGCTCGGTCCACATGATCCCTTCCAAAGTGGAGGTCACCCTCCGCAAAGCTGACATGGTAGCCTGGGGCAAACTGGAGGACCCAAACTACAAACCTGAGCCAGAGCCTGCAGAGGAAACCATCAATGAAATCACAGAGCCGGACAATCCCGACTGGGACATCGACGACGATGACATCAGTGACTCGGATGAGGAGTGGGCCTACAGCACGCCAGAGAATAGAAAGAAAGGAGATGAGGGCAAAAAGGAGCAGAATAAGGACGAAGGAAAGGAAGACGTGCCAAATTTAAAGAGGAAGGAGGTGGAGGAGGAGATGAAGAGGGCAATGGAGGAGAAGAAGAGGGCAGAGGAGGAGAGGAAAAAGCTGGAAGAGCAAAGGAGGCAAGAAGAAGAAGAAGGATATGAAGACATGCCAGATCTGGAGGATCATGATGCTAATTTGGAGTGACTTGCATTAGCAAAACAGACCAAAAGATTGAAATTAAACAGAATTTAGAAGCAAAGAAAGTTAATAGCTAAAAATCCTTTTTTTTAAAGCAAAAAATCCAAATGAAAGTTTGATTCTCTTGTTGTAAACACATCTGTGAGGAATCTGGGAGCTGAACACGGCTGAATTTATTTTATTCTTAAACATAAACAGAAGAAATAAACTTTTCTCTATTTGTTTCTGTGTGTGTACAGTTTATAATTTCATTTAAAGCTGAAATGAGCATAAAAATAGCCTAATGTGTGATGTGAAACCTTGTTCCCGCCTCCAGCAGCTTAAAAACAAAATGATTAATGAATCATTTAAAAGCTTAATGACTCATCAGAGGATTCTCTGCTACTACAGACTGCAGCGGCGAACCGTTGAACAGTTATTATAGATTATAGATTATGACTCATGCTTACGGTTTGTGTCCACACATTGTTTTCATCATCATAAAACCATTGTGCATTTTTGAGCACAGCCTACACTGTACTACTCACTGACAGCTTTACTACAGCCTAAGAAAGACTGACAAGAACACACAATGTGTAGGGTGATGGGAGAAAAGCTGGTCTATCCGTCCGAAGTCGGGATTTCACCTGAAAGATTTTAGTAAATTCCCACTCCAGTAGTCATTAAAGGTAAAGTGTGTAAGAATTACTGACATCTAGAGGTAAAAATGGGAATAAAAATGACTTTAAATGGCAAGCACAGTTGTAGAATGGACGTTTACGTCAGTGTCCCTCAAGCGCAGCGTTGATCACTACGGGTCACAACTGTGGTCAAAATACTTTAAAGTTGTGTACATGTGCTGTTTTCTTCTATATGCTGTTCATGGTGTTCCTCATCCTAAGCGGTCAGTCAAAGCTGCAGTTTGAAAGCTCTTCACACACAGTTGTTTGTCCGTTCAGAAACGGTGATGAAAATGTGGTACAAATATGGAAGCTGGCATGGATGTAAACACGAATTATTTAAATGAAGTTATTAGATACCAATAAAAACCTGTTTTTAGAGATAAATTAAAATGCTCTTTCATTGACCTTTTATTTCATTACACTGCAGCTTTAAGTAAAAAAAATCTAATTTTCTCTGCAGGGTTGTTTCCATGAAGTAAAAAAATGATCATAAAATAAGATTAAACTACTGTACTAGCAGTGTTTTTATGTTTATCTGCAGGCAGCAGCGACCATACAGAATAGACTCTACAAAAAGTTAGAAAATGTTATTTTGGTAATGTTTTTTTCCCCCCTTTAATAATAGGTAGGAAAGCTTGAATCGTCGCCTTAACAATGCAGTAGAAAGATTTTGTGCTTTTGTGGAATGAAAATACAGCTAAACATGGGGGTGTCCCTTAAAACATCCTTGCAGTCATTTAGTTCAGCAACCCAAACATGTGCAGACCCGCTGCAACGTTCACCTGTTGGTATGACTGGCATCTAATCCGTTGCTCTGATTTATAAATATTTGGTTTTCTTTTCTTGTGTTGGAAAAAAGTTGGTGAGAAAAATGGCAAAACTGAAGAAATGTGTGACCTGGCAAAGATGAAAATGACACGACTTACCAGCTGTTTCTGGTCGCAGAAGGAAAAGAAACTTCACTGAAGTGTTCCCTAGAAATGAAATTCTTGTGGCTGTCCCTCACCGATGTTTCCTCCTTGAGGTTTGTGTGCAGCTACTTTTTCTACTGATTTCCAACCACTGGCATCCGACAACAAACTCCAGACATGACTCGTTTATTCATCTGGAACCAGGCGATGGAAACATGTCCACTTTCATTTTTAGCTGCTTTGTCAAAAGATTGCTTCAGACTTAATGCAAATAAAGGAAACCCGACTAAATTCAGGTGAGTTTGACAATTCAGCTGAACTCTTGAGAAAATGAATGAATCCACCTTCAGCTCTGGCATCCAGGTTTGGGGTGAGGACAGTGAGCTTTGCTAGTGGCTTAGCACTCCAGTGCTGGGGGGTGGGGTCGCTCTTGTTTAGGTTAATACTTCTCAATCCCAGCATGTCGTTTTTAAAAGAATGCTGAGCAGGGAACAGATGAAAAGCCGACGAGGTTGATCTCATTCTCAGTTCATATAATGTGTATTACTTAGATAGGCTGTGAACATTAATTTCTACTCAGGATAACAAAAAACAGGCCAGTTGGACAACTGATGACGATATAACTGTTTGTGTGTATGTGCTATAAATGAAGAGAGGGAAGACTCATGGAGAGGAATGAAAGTTCCCAAGACAATGCACAGTGTGCTTGTTTGAAGGGCATTAAAGACCACCGAATGATTACAAAGCTTAATTTTTCTTTTTTCCTGGGATCTCAAAATTAGCCAGATGCTAACCTCCTCTATTGTTGCCATGTTTACCATCTTGTTTACACCCTCCAAATGTGGGAACTCCATCTCTTCTGGAAACAAGCTAACGTGTGAACAGTTACCAGTGGAAGGGCTAGACTCGTATACGCTGGGTGGCCGGAGGGTGGGCAAGACTTTGTCAGGAGGGGCCTAAAAGGAAATAATTATGTTCCTTTTTCTGACACACACTTTAAAATACACTGCTCTGACAACTGTGGTCACAGTAGAGGCACGTGAGAAACAAAACATTTCTTGCATTTATAATCTATAATTCCTCACCAAGAGGAAATAGTTGCAATAAGTTAAAAAAGAAAGACGCACTGGAAGGTGAACTGGTTGTTTTAGGTGCAGAATGTGGAGCTTGATGTGGTAATAGTTCTGTTTTACTGTCTGGTGGTGGTGGACTGGATTATTTAAAAATAGCCTCCTGTTTGAACTAAACAGATCATGTAGCTCTGGCTTAGCGCAACGTAACTTGGATATTGATATACTCTGAGCATCTTCATGGTTTATTTTCCACCCCGCTCAACGTGAAAGCATCGGGCTAATAGTAGCTCGACAAAAATCTCTTCTAGGAACCTTAAGCCAAGTCAGTATTTTTAAAGGATGACTGCGATGAAATAACTTTGTTTTGTTTTTTTTTACCTCAAACTAATGTCATTAGTGATCGATGTGCCAGTAGCCAGTTCCACCCTGGCCACCTCTCTAGCGCCACCCCTGTCAGATACATTCAGAACGGAGCCAGCTGAATACACAAATACGAGGTTAAAAAAAAACAAACAAACAAAAACAAAAACTGAGATCTGAGGTGTAGTCTCAAAATGGCTTGCCTACATTAATGTTTAGCTTAGTCACAATCTGTCCTAAGTCTGGGAAGAAAAATATCTGAAACACACCAACACCTTTACTACTCTGTAAGAGAAAACAGATTTAAAAAACTAAAAGCAGCAGGAGCAGCACACAATCACCAACTTGTGACTTAAATGAACACAAACTTCCCACACTTCAATAATTCATTTAATCTCCAGAGGGTTGCACTGACTTCGTCTTGTTACACACTGCACATTATAACACAATAAAACATCTCGCAATGTACAAGGTCGTGCAACATCTAGTCTGGCTTCCAGCGTCACGTGCACAGTCTCAATGGCTGCTCAGGTTAGGAGGAGCACTCACAAATGTTGTCTATTGAATACTGTTGCACAAACATGGTGGAGGGTAGTCTGTGGTTTCCTTTTTAGTTCTTCTGCTGTAAGTTTTCTTCTCAGCTCCAGCTATGTCCTTGGAAGAGTTTCTGTCCCAAATTTTTATTTTTTTTTTTGCAAGCTGAAGGAAAAAAAAAGCACAAAATATAGCAAGAGGAGGGCTAAAAGATCAAAACAGGCAACTTCTTATCCCAAACTGGCTTTCAAATGTTTTTCATTGCCCAACATCTCTGTGGTCGTTATCAATAAGACATGTCATACTTCAATCAATAGCCATACATTAAATTCTCTAAAATATTGGCTTAACACAAGATAAACACCTGTTTTGTGTAAACAATGTATTAGCAAATATAAATAACAATAAGGAATTGCCTGTTGTGATCTTTT
>JBAFTC010000006.1:25537607-25561288 GCA_037177435.1 Melanotaenia nigrans | reverse complement strand
CATGGAGAAGCTGCATTCAGCTTCTATGCTCCACATGTCTGGAACAAACTCCCAGAAAGCCTCAGATCAGCTGAAACTTTTAAGCTGGAATCATGTTTTTATATTCTCTTTCCCCACACTGGAACTTTATTTCTTGCATTTCATCCATTTTATTTTAGAATCTTCCTTCTGTTTTTATTTCATTCATTTTATTTCTTCTAATCTTTGTTTTTTTTAATGCACTTGTATTGCTTTTTGCTCCCTCCTGTAATGTTTAATGTAAAGCACTTTGAATTGTCTTGAACATGAAATGTGCTATACAAATAAATTTGCCTTGCCTTACTTAATTGATTAATTAATTGATTTGTTTTAGCATGTAGATGTTTTTGTTGCCTAAATTGAGAATCTTAACATGGAGGAAAACTGTATGGAGCCTGGTCCATCAGACCACAGCTTGTGATATCAGTTCAGTCTAAACAGAACTCTCTCTTTCCAACCAAAGGAACCTCATGTAGCCTGCCTGCGTCTTGAAGCTCTAAATCTGGACCGTTGTCGCTCAGTTCTCCACAATCATCCCTAAACATTCATTCTCCCACTGAAAGATGTTGAGCATCGTGTTGTGTGTCTATGGATTTGAATTAAGTTGTAATGTGATGCTTTACCTGAGAGAGAACTATTGGACTTCTGCTTGTGGAGCTTCTCTTTCTCCTTCTTCGCCTTGGGTATGATCTTCAGCTTCATACTGCTGGTGCTCTTACTACTACTCCTGACAGAGTCCTGAAACACACACACGGGAGGAACATTTCGATATAATGACACTGGTTGTCAGATGGTACTGCTGTTGGTGAGGACCACGCAGTAGAAGTGACTCTCGGCTGGTTGTTAGGTTGTGATAAAACAACACAGCTTCCTCCCCACCTCTTCTGAGCACTGCATGGTTGGACAGATCCAGTGGATGTCGTCCAGCTTGTGGAGCTCAGCGCTGAGGCTGTTCAGAGTTGAGCGAAGCTCCTCTTCCTCTGGAGACTCCGACTGTGCAGAAAGACATGCCGATGCTTATGTGTGAGGTACAATGTTTTACAAATTCTGCCCATCTGTAAATCTGCATAAGACCTCCGTCTGTTTGATGATAAACATAAACATGTGTGAATACTGAAATATGTCACTTTCTTTCCAAGGAAAACTAATTTGCATATTTTATTTGTTTAGGCCATTTCCTGCACTGTAAGGTTTCACCTTAGCTTAAATTAATTCCATCTCTGCCATAAGAAGAATTAAAACCAGAACTTGTTTATTTCTGTAGAATTTGTTGTTTGGGGGATCATAGGGTTAAATCAGCCAAGAGAATAAATTCTAGAGAGGCATTTAACTGCTTCAGACCTGTTGTCGTTGTATGTTGAGCAGTCCCCTGGTTTTTTATCTTCTACACAAAGGACTATTGTTCCAAAATCTACGTTTCCATACAGCGTAAATGAAGCTGTAGATAACAAAAACTGAACAAAGAAATGATAACAGAGGCTAAAACATATGAATATAAATGGCTTTGGGCGTACCAGCAGTTTTCCATCCAGCAGCATCCTGGTCTCGGCCTGGAGGACTTTACTACTGTTGACGATTTCCACTGCTGTGCTGCGACTCAGACACTAAACACACACAAATGAAATCATCTTACTTTATGTTCTCTAATGAAACGGTTTTGTTATTGTAACTAGAAGATGTAAATTTTACTATTATTAATCAGAACTGAAACTTTCTGGGATTATAAATCCTTGATGCAACATCATGGATTTCAGGTTAACGGGACAAATCAGATTCGAGCATATTGCTGAAAATCTGCATGCTTTGGTTCCATTTCATCAGTCAAACTGGCCATCTGTCCGTCCATCTGGTTGTCCTCCTCGCCTCAGTGTCTTACCTCGGGGTTGGACAATTTGGCCTCTGTGAGCACCAGGGCCGTGGCGTTGACAGCGTGAGCCAACTCCTGCTCCACCAGCTTGTGGGTCTTGGCTGCCTCGCGGATTCTGGGGAGAAAATCGAGAAGCTGTAATTTAGGATTTCACCAAGCTGCTCAGGCACAATTTTCGTGATGATTTTAGCCTGTTGATGTGGATAAAAATGTCAGTCCTTCCCTCATTCAAAGGTTCACTTCCAAGGTTTATGTTCTTCTAAATGAGGTTTATCTGTCAGCAAACATCTCTAACTAGCTTATGTTTAATGATGAGTTTTTTTGTATTCTTTATAAATTAAAAGACATAAAACAGCTTATTGGTGTAATGTAGAAAAACTTTATTAAGCTCCATAATTGCAGTGGGATGATCAAATCCCAAAATGTTGAGCAGAATTGACCTTTTATGGTTTCTGCTCCCAAGCAACATGAAAGATGAGCCGTGAGGTTTGGAGGATGTTTGTTTTCACTATTTGTAGAAGAGGCAACTTTAATGGCACCATGAAGTGTAGAAATACATTATGTTTTAAAAACCCATCCAGAACTAAAAAAAATCTGACTTTGTTGTGAAAGATTTATTTATTTTTGTTACCAATTTACAATTGATTATATGGTTAATTTTCCAGTTTGCTTTGTAATTATTACTTAGTAATTAATTACTTTCTTCCTCCAGTTCCTCACTTGTTCCATATTTTCTATTTTGATGTGCAGAAAGAGTTTACTGCTAATTTCTTTCCCCGTTTATATTTGAGTGGTTTCTGTTATTTAACACATGGTGCTTCCTGGTGGTGGGAAACGATTAAAAAAGGGAAGCTGCTGAAATCCATGTATGTCTGCCAAAAACAGAAGTCATAGCAGACCGAATTTTTGATTAACAAATGTGCTCAAAGATCTCTAACTTGTCAGCTGTGTGAGAGAAAAAAACTGTTTAAAAGCAAAGTTCAACAATTGAACAGTTGCATAGGGCAGGAAATCATTAAACCATTCAAGCAGTGTGAAGGAATCTGCAGGCCTACGCTGGACACCCATGACCCGTCATTCATCAATGACTGTGGGAAGGAACTAAATTATGGAGTTATATTCACAGGTGCCACAAAAATCTTTGTTAATCTTGTCCAGAAGAGTCACAGACTTTTCTGGGATGGACATTCCCAGAGTGGGAATGTGTCAGGTGTGTTGAGGAAAAAAGCATTTTGTGACAGGTCATCTCTGAATTCATGTGTGTTAAAGTCTTTTATTAGTTGGACACAGACGACCTTTCAACTGTCTCTCACTTTATTTTGCTTCTGGCACCTCTTCGAAGATGAATCAGTTATCGACACAAGTCCAGGTCAAAACTGTCCTTAACATCTTTCTCTATTATCAATAAAGTTCCCTTTCTTATAAACTCATATCAGTACATGCACATCTGTGTAGTAGATCTAGTCTGGGCTTCCCTGCTTAGGTAGCTGACCTGCATAAGTGGCAAGAAAATGGATGGAATTTATATTAAAAAACAGTTATACATAGAATAGAATAAAATAGAGTAGAATAGAATATACACACACCAACATCTATAACAATACACAGTGAAGAAAGGAAAACTTAATAATACAATACATGATATATTAATCAAATTAAATAAACAAAAACAAACAAAAAAGGTTAGTCTAGATCTTAGAAGTAAATGTAAAGTCTGACATACTTGTTGATGAGTGTGTCAGCCACGATTCCCAGCTGCTGAACCTGAGCACACTCCTCCTCAGTCAGGTACTCCATGGACTGCTGGGAGTTAAGGCGGGGCCTGGCGGCACGGTAGCTGTCAATCTTCCTTTTATCCTCCCACGACTTCAGCGTGCTCTCAAATGCCTAGTTGCAAAAAAACAGAGAAAATTCTGGTTTTCTGTTTTGTTTTTACACACCAGATTATTCAAAATATAGCTTCTCGTACTTTCCAGAAATAAACTGAAAACTCAAGTAGCAAAAGTATAACTCTGTTTAACTTTTATTCAGTCCACTTCTCAATCTGAAACTCAGGCATCCAGCAGAGATGTTCAGCTCAGACATTTAAGAGGATAAAACCAGTCAGTTAACGGTCTTCACTCTCCGAGGCTCAAGGAGGGAAACCATGGAAACAAATGTGCTGGGCTGAGGAGAGCTCTCAGAGGTTTGAGCAGCACAAAGAGAGAGGACAAACACAGAGGGCATAAATTTGTTTCAAGAAGTCCCGAAATAGAAAGAGTCAACAATGTGAGCAGGGAGCTGGAGACGAGAGCTGAGTGGATTTTCAGCTGCAACATTTATGAAAGGAGGGATGTTTCTTCTCCAGCTGACGGGGGCCCAGGCCCTGCCCAGCACATGCTGTACAATCTGAAGTTTCCCAGAGTTACACCGTTCATCACCTGTATCTGTGACGGATCTTACCCTGTCCCTGGTGAGCATTTGAGCTCGGTTCTTGTGGACGATCTTGACGATGCCTGGAGGCTGGATCCATGCCTCTCCATCCACCTGCACGGGAACACCCTCTTCCCCCAGGATGGTGATCTTCACCTGGCGGCACTGAGAGCAGGAAAGACTGTCAGATGGCAGTTTCTATCGTCTTCTTTTTCTTTCATTTTTAAAACAAGGTCTATTTACATCTTTATTCATAATAAAATATAAGCACATTTATGAAAGTTTACATGCACACAGGTATAAAAGATTAATATATGTACATAAATCCACACGTATAGTCCCATCTGCTCGTCTACCAGACCTTTCAGACATGTTCATATTTTTTGTCTTTATGGTCTTTATATCCAGTCTATCCATGTATTTAAAAAATCATGAGGCATTGAATTTCAGTGCAGAACCTTTAATTTGAGACGTTACATAATTTCTGTAATCCTTTGTGAATGTGTGGGGGTGAGGAGTCTTTTCATTCGATCAGTGGAAGCCTCCTGGCTAACAAGATACAGAAAGCTGACGTTACATTTATGATTATTCAATAGCTTCCCCAAATAAGGCAGTGAGGGGGCAACAGATCTACAGGCTCCTTTAGTATTAAAATGAAATAAGAAAAAATTATCGCAGCTTTGAGCAGGTCCAAAGCATAGGAACGGTAGAAGAGGGCTGCTAACATTCATCACAAGCTTGTCTTTGATGTATATGCACATGTAAATCTTCAACCCATTTTTCCTGAGCAGTGCAGAGTAAGGAGATTATACACCTTGCAAATAAGCTGCGTAAGATCTTCATCCACTTTGAAAATGGAAGAGAGAAAAGAGAGGAAAGGATGGGAATCAGCCAAAGTGAGTTCCTCCATGCAGACGCTCCTTTTTATTTTCTTTTTGAGTAGCTCTTTACTCTGCCGCTGCTCGTTGAGCAACTCCTGTGATCTTGTTAAATGTGCGACGTTATAAAAGACATAAAAGCCAGCAGGTGGCAGAGGTGTCGACTGATCAGCTGCAGCGGGAAGTTTGTTGTTTAAAGATCTGCTGCTGAGTTTTTATTTTTTTAACTGTGTGGTGTGACTGTAGAGTTAATGTCCTTTATATTCCTATAAAACAGCATCCGTCAAAGGAAAGTGGAGAGTTTTTCTATTCGTTAATGTTGCTTAACCTGATTAGTGCTTTTAGCAATCTCAAACAGACCTTTTAGCTATTTATGACTCCTTTATTAAGAAAACTCACCTCCTACTGATATTTTATCAAAAAACAAACAAACAAATACTTCTTTTTTCTTTTCTTTTCTAGCAAGGAATTCCTTTTTCCAGGAAAAAAAGATGACTGAGGGAGAAACGTATTGATTATAGACAGTATATTACCAATCTTTTCATTTTAATTCATTTTTATGGTTAAAATGTTCACAACAAAGGAAGGGACACTGAGACACAGGGAGCACAATAATAATAATTTCTCTAGGTCTGCGTGCCTTGTCAGACGGGCTTTTGGCCTTTTTTGAGGCCTTTATTAACAGATGATCGAGGTGGTGAGACAGAATGAAAACGATTACAGCATGTGGACAGTGATGGACCTGCTGCTGGGTCTGAGACTGAGGACCACGTAGTTCATGATGTTAATCTTTGTCAACACTGATGTTACCAGGTTAAAGTGTAGCTTTAAGGTTCAGTATATGTGATTGTTATGCAATAAGCCATTTGCTAGGATACACCAACAAACACGTCATGTTTTGTATTGTAGTTCCTGTCTTACTTTTAGAGGGGTGACCTCTAAGAACATCCACCATTATTATAATGTAAAATTCAGTCTGTCTGCACCTTAATTCAGGCAAACTGACTTTTATAATCATAATTAACACATTTTAAAATGGAACACAAAATATTTTTTAAGTCCAGAATCTTCAAGGGCCCCCACCCTGCAGTGGACCCTGGGTAAATGGTGTAGTTTACCCCCCCAGTCCAACGCCACGGCATTTAGGGACAACACTGATTAATTATGATCAGAAATTCATCAAAGCTGTTACCGCTGATCGTTGGACACTGAGGCTCATTTGACACACAGTTCAGCTTTGCGTTGATATTTTATCCCAGTAAAGACTGTTCCCAGTAAGACTGTTCCCAGTCAGACTGTTCCCAGTCAGACTGTTCCCAGTCAGACTGTTCCCAGTAAGACTGGTCCCAGTCAGACTGGTCCCAGTAAGACTGTTTCCAGTCAGACTGGTCCCAGTCAGACTGGTCCCAGTCAGACTGGTCCCAGTTGTTGTCTTCACATCAAACTGCATCGTTGGTGTTTGTGGAGCTGAAATATCTCATCGCTGCGTGTCGGACTGATCTTTGATTACTGAATGAACCGCTGCTGCGATGCTGCGTCTTTTTTTAAAACACGCCATGGCAAGCACGAGAAGTAGTTCCTACTTATTAGTTCACTTACTTAGTTTAGTTAAATAAACGCTGGTATAGGATGGATAGATATTTCACTATTGATCCGCACATCACTACTATTTATTCTTCTTAGATAGGTCATATCGTAGGCCCGTTCCCTCCTATTTATTTATTGGTTTCACCGGGACACCGGTCCAAGAGTAACACAGCCCACTGGGAAATCTTCCCGAACGCCTGATTAGCAGACATTGCTCTTGATGTGTGTTTCAGCTTAAGAAATCTGAGAATTAGCATGAGAGCGTGAGAATTCACTCAAATGTGTGAGTCTCACGGCCGATGTGTGAGAGCTGGCAGCCCTGAGGATGGATGCTTCACATGTTTTGTGTCAATTTGCAAGTATGATGAATGAAATTACTCGATAGTGCCCTTCCCCTTCCACCAGGGCAGAATTGTGCTGTTTGTCTCACTTTTGTGACGTCAAAGTCAGATGAAATGCCGCATGACCGCTCAGACTGAGGTCGCTTTGACTCAGATGGGATATGCATCCGATCTAGGACCACATGTGAAAGTGGCCTGGGTTGGATAAAAAAAAAAAATAAGACAACGGATTTGAGCTGTTCAGATTGTCATTAAAAAATCTGGTATGGGTCCCATGTGGGAAAAAAATGGAATTGAGCTGCAGTGTGAACTTTGAGATGGTGACTAAAGTTTTTCTTTTCTGAGTCAACATGGTCTGATGTCGCCCAACTGAGCCCTGGCCCACATTAAAAAGCAGTTCGTTATCTGCATGTACAAGAAACACAAATGTACCTGAAATAAACCATAGATATTCTATATATACTCTTATGGGTCATTAGGGAAAGTGATGAAGACAGCAAGACAGTAAACATGGGCCAAAATGATTCTGAGTTAAGTACTTTAAATATTTTTGTAATTTTCTATAAGGAAAGAAAATAATTCAACACTGGGTTTTGTTTATTTCTAATTATCTTTGTTGCAGCCTTCCTTTATTTCATCAGCTAATAGAAACAAGCTCAAATATGTTTTTTTTATTTTTTGTTCATCAGATAATTTGAAATGTGCTCCTACTTTTTATTGCATAGTTATTTAATATTACAAAATTTCAACTGCTAGCCGAGGGTATGTTACCGTTCTTCCATCTTACATAGAAACACGTGCTTTAGCTTTTCTTATTAACGGCCAATTAAAAACTGAGTATAAAATGTCTAACTTAATAAAGAAATCCACAAAACACAACTGAATCAATAAAGAAATACCAAAGAACCAAGAGAACTGTGTACAACCATGTATGTACAAGCTAACAGGAGGAAGACCACAACACTGATCAACGGGTAAGTTTTACAAGGACTTGCACCAAAGTGTGAACATGTTGTAAGCAGCTGGGTGTGTGTTACCTGTGCAATGCGATGGTGCTGCAGGTTGATGACTCTGGAAACGGCCATCTGCATGCTGCCAAACACCGCCACCACCTCCAGCTTCTTATCATCAAATGACGGAGCGCCAAAGTTCTGAAAAAGCAGACGAAACAAGAGAAATCATTTCTTTCAAACTTGGCCCTTCTGTTTGGTCAGTCTGGGATCTTCTTAAAAGGCTGGCTTCATAACACCCACATTATCTTCCTTGGTGCCTCCCCAGAAGTTGATTCCACCTGCGTAGCTGGGGATGTTGAGAACAGCCAGACCCTGTAGACTGGGCAGAGAAATGTGAACCCCATCACACTGTGGAAACAGAGGAGGAGATCAGCAGACTGTAGTTTGTTACTCAGAATAGAAATAACTTTGTTAACAGAAATCTCTCCTTGTGTGCCTGACCTCCAGCTGAACTCGCTGCTCCAGGTTCTTGTAAGTCTTCTGGAGCAGTTCTTTGGTCCCCAGGACTCCATACCACATCATGTTCTTTGTGCGACTACTGAAGACGGAGACGGGAGACGACCGATCAGATCTGGTGTTACTCTGACCTGGATTCTTTAGGTTCTAACTTTACTGATCCAGGAATGAAATCAGCGAGTGGCAGAACTTTTATTTCTTAATGTTGGATTTTTAGTCTAACGATCTTATGTTACCCCTTCTTGTAAATAAAAACAAAGAAAATAAGCCAATGAGAAAACACGATGCCACTTCAATGAAAAGTGATAAATGAGAGACATCATTTAGCTCAAGCACTTCTCTGTGGACCCACATATCGTTTCTGTACCTGCATTTCTTCGGGTGCTCGTCTCTCTTGTTGTTGAACTCGAGGGAGATTTTGGCGTCCAGACCGATGCCGAAGTAGTTGTTCATCACACACTTCTCTGAGCATTGTCTACGGATACATGCAGACTGTTAATTAATGCATGATGACATGCACACACAGACAAGACGGAGTCAACACACACACACTGACTTACACAGTGTCTTCGCTGAAGATGACATTGTTGAGGTTCTCTGGTTTCTCCAGGACGATGGGGGCCGTGGGACTCAAACCTCCTGGATAAAACCGAGGAGGGAAGAGGTTCTTTTTATGTTTTAGATCGATGGATTGAGATTTCTTCAAACCACCTCTGACAGGATCTGCTTGGCTGAGTCATACAAATGTGGACAGCTTTTTTGGACTCTGTCTCTTCACTAAAATCCCTCCTGGGCTCAAACTAGAAGAACACTTACGTGGCTCAGCATCCTTCAGCTCCTCACTGTTCTCTCTTTTGATGGAGGATGAGGATGGCATCCTCTGGACTTGTGTGTGTTGGTTCTGCTCGTCCACCACTGAAATGACGATGCGTGGTTAGTGAACTGCACACAGCACACTTATATCGGGAAGGTTTAAAAAGATGACAGCAATAGATAAAGGAGAAGAAGAAAAAGGCCTGCTGGCCGCTGTGTCACCTTTCTCAGCCTGCTCGATGATCTGTCTCAGGGCTTTCTTCAGGCTGTTGGCTCTGAGCATCAGCTGCTCCTTGGACCGATATGTTTTACTTTCCGAACCAGACTCACCGCCACTTTCTCCTGGACTTGAGCTGCTGCTTTCCTGGCTGGGAACTGAACCTGCTGGTACCACCTGGATGAAAATAAATGAGTTGTAAAACCTGTCAAGTATATTCCTGTTAAGTGACTTTCAGACACAACTTGCCTTCCCCTTAAGATCCGTTACATTTTACAAGTGGTGGGAGGACTTCAGTGTCACCACAGCAGCAGTTTAACCAGCATGTCTTTGCACAAATTCATTTTTACTATTCCGGCTTAAGTGCGGCATCACTTGTCTGCTTGTGTGTGATGCTGAGAAGCAGCACTTAGTTTCTTTTACAGGCAGAGCTGCTGCAGGGTGAGTGGCTAAAATTCAGAGCACTTCCAGTTTTATTGAGCTTAAAAGCATAACGACATTTTGAAAGCTCTGCTGTTTCTTTGACAAGACCTGCATCAGTCTGTAAATAAGAAAATCCAAAGGGAAAGGAAACAACATAGATAACTGGTGTTGTGTTGTTAAGCTCCCTATGAGGAAACCAGAGATGTGTAACATCGCCACATCCATTACAGCTTAAATATCTTTCGTGAACATTTTATTTGCCACATAAAAAGATATGACGAGCATCCCTATACTGTTCAGTCAGTACATTATGACTGCTGACAGGTAAAGTAAGAAACATTATCTTATGGAAAAGGTGGTGGAATATATTACACAACAACCGAACATTTTGGACCTGAAGATAGTGTTTTGGAAGCAGACTTAAACAGATGATTGTAAAGACTTGAGTGGGTCTGGTAATAGCTAGATGGCATCCTCGTCATTCCCAGTCTCCAGATGTGAGGATGTAAGGAGGAAAACGCCGTAAACTGTTGACAAAGTTCATGGATATTTAAGACTCACTCATGCACATCAGGACTAACTGCTGAAAAAGCTAATCCTGGTTCTTAATGTATGAACACGGTGAGTTTATATGTTGTTTTATTAGAGGTTTGAACAGGTTATTGGTAAATCCAGACCTCCAGACCCAAGCCCACCCCTGTACCACTAAGCTACCACTACCACACATCCATGAAACCAGTCTTAAAAGACAAAGGCCTGGATTAATTCATTTTATCCAGAAATGGTTAAAAAAACATCTCTAGGGTATGTTGAACAAACAAAACTGATCAATCAATGCCCCACTTTGTTACCACTGTCAAAGCGTTCTTTCAGAGGTCTACCTGAAGGAGCCAGGGCTGTTTGGGGGACAATATTTAAAAATAAGTAAGTGGTTCTAGTTTTATGGCTGGATGGTGCATATTGTACTAGCCTGGTACCAAAATACTAAAAGAGGGCTAAAAAGCAGCAAAACAGGCTACATTAGAGGGTCAGTGGTAATAGAAAATCAGGACACATTCATGAATACTGAATTAAATCTTGATTTTTACAAGAAGGTAGTTATTTTTTTATCTTCTGAATATTTTTCTGAACCTGGAAATACTAAACGCTGATCCCACAGGTTACTGCAGTGGCCTCTCATATAGATCCTGAACCACAGGTTGGGAATCTGCATAAAAATCAAACTCTAAATCCACCTGATGATAAACACACACACTACGACCCCATTTCACGTGTTCGACGTTGATTTTGGTGCCACATTTGATATGTTTTGTGAGACACAGTCCTGCCATCTTGGAGCTGTTTTGGTGTTAAGCTTTTAGGACCGAGCTGGAAGAGAAGAAGTGTGTGATGACCATTATTACCTGCGCTTCTGCTTCCTCACTCAAGGCCTTGACCAGGGAATCAAGTTTCTCATTCAGCAGTGCACACTGGGAGAAGACATAGAAATGGAGAGAAAGGGAGGAATTAAGGTATTTTTATTGTTTATATTGCTCCCCTGCTCACTTCATAATCACATAAAGAGAGTGTATATTTGGAGATAAGAGCAGACATCCATACTGCACACAGCTTATCAAATGCTCATTGTGTGCAGCTGCAGTAAAACCTAATACCAACCTGAAATCAATACGTGCTCTTATACAGCACTGAGACGGATATTTGGAGGTAATAGGCTGGTTTCCTACCAGGCACCAACAGAGCATCACATTATTTGGAAACGGACGGACAAGCGGGATGAAACTCAAAGTGCTCTGAAAGGAGGGTTTTGTGGAGGCTTCTGCCAACAGAGAAGATTTTTGTTTTCTGAAGTGGTTGTACTAAAGCCTGACAGCCACTAAACGCTGAGTTCAACCATGTTTGTTTCATGATTCGTGACTTTTCATCTTTAAAACAAGCCTCAAATGTTTAGATGTTTGTGCTGCTAACAGGATTTGGTTACCTTGGTTTGGTTTGGTTAAAGAAAAAGTTGTAAATGTTAAGGTTAAATGTATTTCATGTCTTAGAAAAGAAAAGCTGAGAGAGCAGAGCTAAACCGGGCTTATGTTTGAACGTCTTACCGTCCACTTTGTGCTAAGTTTTGTTGTGCTGTTAACTGAAACACTTTCTTCTCTATAAGGCACAACAAACATGGTACTAGAAAGATGAAGGTTAACATACGCTGGGTGGAAAAGACTACTTGGTGTTCAGTTCTTGGAGTAAAGATAGCAGACCTCATGTTTCTAATATTGCTGAAAGCTAAAGGAACGGGACAGAAACTACTTTATTATTCTGACGTGGGGTGAGAATGAATGAATGGTTCAGACATTTGGGGTGATCTGATCCACTGATCTGCATCAGCAGAAAATATGTGTAAAATAGGGCATTTTATAGAGATTTTTAAATATATTGAGACGTTATCACACACGGTATAGAACGAGGGAATATTGTTTATATTCAGATAACTTGTTTTAAGTTAAAAGTCTTTTTGTATTTTAAGTTTGGTTGTTTAAAATTATTTTCATTCCTTTTGTTTTAAGATTATTTAATTTAATAAACAACGTAACATGTTTTACACTCAAGGCTGTAAATTAAAAATGTTTCTTTGGTTACTTGACAAATTATACTGAGATATATTTTATATGGTGATTCAGGTAATGAATATAGAGATGTGAAGTTTGGTTGGTAGTGTAAAAGCTGCTGTAAATCCTCACGTTCGGCTCTAAAGGAGGTTCAGCTCACACTGGGACTGGATTTCAGTCTTAGCAGCACCTTTTCTGTCAGCCTGAGCTGCTACGAGAGGTCCCTAGAAAAGGTTTTAATCTGTGAAGGTTTGCTGGGGCTAATGCGGCCACTGCCCACATCTGTATGTGAAGGTCTTAAAACACAATCAAAGGTTAATAATTAGGAGGAAATTTTTAAATCCAGCCACACTGTATTTCAAACCACTCATTCCCATTTTCACTCATGCAAGTGTTTCTGAATAAAAGCAAAATGTAAGTCATGATGCCCCTGGCCCTGGAACTTATTTTTTCATTCTGTATGATTTATAGTGATTCGTGTAAGATGTGAACCTCAGGAAGGGTAGCTGCTACATTAGCTTCAGCTAAAGGGGGTCTAAAAATAAAGCAATAAGGGAATAATGAGGTGAACTTCACCATTAGGAAAAGGTTGGAAATTGCCTTGGGAACCAAGCTACTATTCAGTCTGAGTGAAGTGTACTGAAAATAATGAGCTATGGTAATGGACAAATAAGGGCTGAAAAATCTCTGTCCCATGGCTGTGTTTGCCTTGGTCCCCAAAATATCTAAATCCGGTCCTGTATGGATAACACCGGAGATCTAATAGGTAAAAAAGTAGTAATACCCGGTAAAACTACAAAGGTTCATCAGGTTCAGGTTCTTTGATCTTACCTTTCAAGCCTGTTACAAAATGTACCCGCTCATATAACCAAGTTCAGCCTCAGTGTTTCATTCAAACTCTTACAAAGAGTCAAATTATTTAGTAGTCAGAGAGCCTGGCCGGAGGCATCGAGCACGCCAGTAAAGGAGGGAGTGGTAGCACGGAGCCTTTAACCATAATATCCGTTATATATGTACACACACCTACACTTGCCCACTAGTTAGTGTTATACAAGTGCTTACATAACACACACACACACACACACACACACACACACACACACGAAAGCCATTTACCTTCTTTGCCATGGCATCTGCCTCCTCCTTGTTCTCTGTGGCTCTCTCGTACGCCTTCCCCACCTCCACCACAAAATCGTTCACCGTCCCACACAGAAACCTGCCGGGAGAAGGGTGAGGCAGGACGGGGGGGAGGGGGGGAGATGGCTAACGTGATTAACACCAAGAAGCAAACAGATTATGTGGTTAACACGATGAAGATTTGGTGATTCACTGCTCTAGAGATTACACACACACGAACACGCATGCTGGTGTTTTACTGCCGCCTCCCTGCCTGTCAGCTACGCCGCCTCCACACGCTTACGTTTACTCTCAGCTGCTGTATGACTCAGCATGAGCTTGCTCTAAGCTCACATAGCACTTATGTGTTTAGCAAATATTAGATACTGTAAAATGAGTCGTGTGTCTTCTGCTGAAGTACACAGATGAGATTTTTCTGAAAGTCTTTCGCTGGCAAGTTTGATCTCTAATTAAAGTTACAGAGTAAAAAAAACAGATGTGTTCTGTTAGCTGGGCTCTGATTCAGTGCTTTCATCTTTATTATCAGTGTGACCCTGTTGTTTCACTCGAAGCTCGTTGTTGATATTTGAGGAAAGCCATTAGCCTTGTACAAGCCAAGCTACAGTCATCTTCCTTATCCTGATGATTCCTGTTAAAATTTTACTGTGAGTGTGGAAATCTAAAAACAAAAACACAAAACTACACGTTTTCTTATCCAACAACATCACGAGTGTGCTGTGAAAGAGCACTTTGCTGAAGTCCCGGAGGTGTTTCCGACGTTAACCAGCAATCAGCTCTGGTTTAAAGCGAACGCAGAGCGGTGGAAAAATGCTCTGTAATGGCCGCTGCGCTTCTCCAGAGGACGACTGCTACGTACTAATGCACTGAGGATGAGCCCCAACACTGATTCATCAGTCTCTTTCACTCGCAAGCAGCAGCACACACTCACACACTTAAGTGTGTGTCCTCAGGATGAGCCCCGAGCAGAAAATCGATAGCTGCTGACCAGACAATACTCTTAACATCACTCTGCTCTCCCTCAACCTTTGTTTTCACCCGCCCTGCATTCACATCTTCCTCTCGCTTTCTACCTTTCCTCTCTGGTTTTCCCGTTTGTGAAGGAATTTGCAGCACGTACTTAGCAGAGGAGATGACGTCACTGTGGTTGTCTGAGTCCAGGATCTTGGCAAGGTGAGAGGCCACGGAGTCAGCATACTGAGTTATGTGGATCTGGGACATGAAAGAGAAAAACTTCAGAAATAGTTTTCGTTGTTTTTCATTACAGATGCTAGAAAAAAAAAAACATGACCTGTACAGATGAAAAAACTGATTTCATTCATATTTGGAGAGGATATGATATGTTTCTGTACCATCTCCTTCATATTAGGCAGTTTAGAGACAGAGTTCAGCTCCTGAAACGAAGAGCTGCCCTTTGTCAATATCCGCACCACTCCCCGTGGTTTAGGCCTGATTGCTTTGGCTTTCCACCTGCCAGGCTCAGTTTATTCTCAGTGGATGTTTTCCAAAATAATTCCTCTCAGCTTGTGTGCTCCGGCTCTTATGGATGCTATCCGTCAAAAGGTAGACAGCCTCCTGAAAGTTGTGTGGGGTAATTTACCTGCAGAGGAGAATCGAGGCCGTCATCTTCCTTCACTATGGGCGTGTGTTTGTTGGTGGTGGGCACCTCGTATGTCATCACACTCCACCTGAAAAACACACGGATGTCAAGCAGCGGATATACAGACTTCTTCAGCTCAAGATCAGAGGCGGGAGGCCGGGGACTGAAGCAAACCAGCAGGCTTTGTGTCCTTATGCTTTCACTGCTGATAGAAGATAAGAAAAAACTCACCTGCAGTTCAAGCAGAGGATAAAGAAGCTATTTTATAAAATTAAATAAACTTAATGTTATTATAAACTTAATAGGCTTTTCTTTAAGAAAAAAAACAAACAATAGAAGAAAACATCTAATCTGAGCTATAAAACCTGTGTTGTGTCAGAGTCTGACTTGGTTTAGATGGATGTGATTAAAAAGACACAGATGGTAATAAGCTGTACATATATGCCATGTTTTCTTTTGTTAAAGAGCTAATTAAAGACTTCAAATTAAAAATCAGATTTTATGTCCATTATTTTGTGGTCTTTCTTTTTCTTGATACCCCAGTGCCAAAATATTTAATACTTAGACTAGAAACTGCCTTCTATCAACAGCTGAAGTCATCACTATGCAGAAGTAACTGCTTCAGAATGAGGAAGATGAAGCTTGTGATGGGACGTCCACACACTGTCCACACACACTCATATGTGCAGCCTGTTCCACATTCCAACATGCATACGTAAAAGTCTGCAAACATACACTGATTGGCTAAAAAAATCCTGTTTACAACCTAAATGCATCAGTAGTAAACAGTAGAGACGGAGAGTAGAGCTTCATTTTGATTAAAAAACAGCCAAATCATTTACAGTAGGAAACCTTGACCATATGTCAAAAATAGCTGTTTTCTTTGTTGTTGTTTGTCTGCACAGACATCTGTAAAACAACCACCAGCTGCTTCATTTTGGGCCTCCCACTGCTGAGCATCAAAACTTCCTTTTAATATGACTCCTCCTCTCAGGCAGGAGAAGAAATGAACAGCCTTTGGTGGAGAAATCTCATCCAGCTATCTTTATTGCTTTGACTGCTGCCTGGCCCTGTTTGTTGTCCTTTACTTAAGCAAATAAAGTCAAATATAAAACCGAAGGGGCTTCATTTAGAGACCCACCCAACAAGCTATTTTGAGATAAAACCCCAAACATTCCCATCACAGGGGTCCACTGAGAACATCCCAGGCTGTGAGCTGGCTGTCTCAGTTTGTTTGTTTGTCAGGTGACAGGAAGTAAACATGTTTTCTGTAAGCATGTTGCTTTCCTTACCGGTCCAGCATTTTGGTGGTGGCTCTCTCCAGCTTCTCCAGGATTTGTAGTAGCTGAGCGTCGTCATCGCAGAGACCTCCCCAGCCCAGAACACGAGCCAAGTCATTACCTGTGCCCAGAGGCAGCACACCGAGCTGACACTGTGGAGACATGGAAGCAGGTGATTCTGGCTGAGATGAGTTATACCAGCATGCAGTCGCCTCAGCACAGATCTAATTAACCCCCATCGAGCTAAACTGCTGATTCAGAACAATCGCTGCTTTCCAGTCTGTTCTTCAAGTCAAACATCTTCAGATCTTTGAAAACTCCCTCTTCCCTGTTTGTACTACATAACATTCATTAAACTTTTATCCAAAGCAGAGAATGAGGGTTTTAGTGAAGGAGATGGATAACTTATCATAAAGAAAAGTTAGATGTATCATAACTGATAAACATTTTCCTGCATTTAGAAGACATACATGTGTTGTTGTGCAGGTTTAAGCACCAAAAGCTACAGTTATGTTCTTGTTGCTAGTGTTGTTACTCATGCTGTTTGTCTTCCTACAGGTGCTCCCTATGATTGTCTGCTTTTTCTTACAGAGGGTCTAACAGCTGTCACGCTCTCCTTCTCCTCCTTTCTCCTTATCCAGTCCAGAATTTACATGTAACTCATACTCAAATATCAAGTTTGATATGCTTAAAGCTTAATTTCTGTTATATAAACATTCAGTTCTCCTTGGAAAAGCAAGTCTGGATGTTGTGATGGTGGGCAGATGAAGGTTAAAAAACAACAAGAAAAACAAACACATAACACCTAAAGGAACCACGTTGCTGTGTTTGCATTGCTGCAGAGAAAGTCTTGTTCAGGCCAGAGCGATTTTTCTCTGACAAATCAACCGTCTGCAGTGTGTGTGTATTAGCTCGTCTTGTTAGCAGCAAAAAGAATCAGTATCAGTTATGTGGCGCTAAACACAAAAAAGCTGGTTTCTTCCACTTTCTCTCTTTTTTAAACGCAGGAAATCTTTTCATAACCAAACTCGGGATTGTTGGCACACACTGTAAACACATCCAGAGAAAGTCAGGATCGCCGTCATGAGACCTTAATTCTCTCCTGTCTTAAGAGGCTTTTACCTCAGATGCAGTTTACAGCTCCAAGCCTGGTCATGTCCATGTTGCTGCGTGATGCAGAAGGAATCTTTGCTGAGCTGATCAGGCTTGCCATGCATGGGGAATCTAGCAAATCTTAAATCTCCGTAAGGTTGGCAAACATTACAGAATTCTTCAAACCTTCACAGATTTAGAGACCACACTGATTTTATAGTGTGTGGTGTGTACTAACCGATTCTTCAGCAGGTTCTTCACGCGCAATATTTTTAAGTCTCACGTAGTCAAACGTGACTTTAGTGTAAACAAAGATGGAGGACAAACAGGAGGAAGCTTACTTTACCAAAAAAAAAGCTTTTTATGGAAAAAGTCATGGAGAGGGTGGGATGTGGACCGCATGCCTCGCAGGGTCTGTCTGCAGATTAACTTGATAAATAATGTTGATCTTCGGCCTTTATTTGTTCAGCAGATAACTTCACATTATTAGGATTCCTCAAACAACTTCTGCTGATATAATGCATCTTTTCAGCTGCTCTAGTGAAGTTAATTTCCAATCTGACTGTCCTTGTATGTTAAAAGAACTACAACCTGAAAGAAATGTGTACGAAATTCTGACTTTATTAATAACTTCTTGTTATTTTTATGATCAATTTCACCACGAAAGATCCTTGCAAATGCTTTCCTCTCCATTTAAAGGCAAATTCCTCCTCCGCCGCTCGTCATCGCTTCTCCCCGGGTCACCGCCCGGCTGAGGGTAAAGGAGCGGACCCAGTGCTCGGCTCCTCTCAGGAGGCCTCACACACTTCAGGATTTCTAGTTGCTAAAATTAAACATGTTCATTGTTTATCTTCCGTGTAGATCAGGCAGAACTACTCTTAACACACCAAGCAAAATCAGACACGCTGTCGTTTGCAAACATCAGAAACCCGGCCTTTGCTGGCTTCGATTGTAAGGGGGAGATGGTCCTAGTCATGTAGTATGTACCCACCTTTAAACAAATTATCAGTCATTGTTTACAACCTGGAAGTGGTCACTCCACTGAAGCAGATCCTGGATGAGCCTAAACTCTCCAAACTCCTGCCTTGCTATATGGACATTATGACCCCAAACAGTATAAACAAGCCTAACAGCTCCACCCTGCATCCAGGTCTACAACTAAACTTAGCACAACAACGAATGAAAATTGTGTTTGATAACTTCCTTTTAGTGTTACTTCTTGGGGTTGTATTAAACATTGTTGGAAAGCCTGATTACTCACCTTTACAAGAGGTACAACGATCCTTACCAGGTCTATATTATGGTAAAGGTGACTAATCCAGCTTTCCAACGATGTTTAATGAAACACCCGTTCGTATTATTAAAGGAGAAATAATTTACCAAACACAAACTTCTTACTTTTTGTTTAGTTGCAGCTACTTTCTGAACATCGTTTTTCTCGCCTTGCAACTGATCCTGCAGCTTGGATGCAATTCGCCCCTCGATCAGAGAAGTGCGTGAAAATGCTCATTAATGCTACGAAGCTAACTCTTCCAGTCAGTGCAGCTTACACTTATCAGACAGAAATGACCTCATATTTCCACATTTTAACCACACAGACACAGATCAGCTGATTATCAGCTGTTTAAACGGAGCCTGATCGAAGCATTAAACACGTTTAGTTCAACATGACCTGAGATTAAACGACATCGAACCGGATTTGAAGTGCTGCTCATTTATTAATTGGGAATAAAAAAATGTGTTGATGTAGCATGAAATTAATTTATGTAAATTAATTACACACTAACAATTCATTTATTCCCGTGATCAAGCCATTTTTTCCCTCCTTTGCTCAACAATAAATTTATTTTACAGTTGGATAAATTAAGATGGAAATTATGATCTAAATTAATTTATTTTCTAAGTAGTTGTCCTGACAACATCAAGGCAATGTCAGATTAAAACATGTTTACACGCAATGCAGCAAAATCCGGGATATTAGCACAGAAGAGTTACCTCACATCAGGACCAGAGCATCAACCCCTCCTCCTCCTCCATCTTCACTTTGCTGTTCTCACCTGTTTATGGAGGTTGAGTTTATCCAGCTCTGAGAGCACCCAGCCCACGCTGCCGTCTCCCCCACACACCAGAATCCGAAATGTCACAAACTTCTGGAAGAGCCGCAGGCTGAATGGAGGAGAGGATGAGAAGCAGAAAAATTACAGTTGATTTAACTTATTTAAATCAACAAAAATTTAAAAAATAAGTCAACAGTTAACGTTTACAAAATGATAGCAATGAAAGTTTAAATAAGGTACCCGAGCTCCGGTCCTCCGTTCATCAGGTCAAAAACCTGAGCTGGGTTCAACAGCTGCTTGAACTTGCGCAGGAATTTGACTCCTTGGTTGTCGCCGCTTTTGGAGTTGACCAGGACCAAGAGAGGGCTGGAGCAGGACGCAGAGGTGGCCTTCCAGAAGCCTGACAACAAGAAAAATAAGCAAACATGTTTTCAGAGCTTAACAACCTGGCAAATACTTCAATTATATGCGCCACTGTTCTCGTTGAGAAGGCTGCATGTGATGGACTCCGGATGTCAGATACAATAACTAAATAAGAAAAGCAGGAAATGATTAATCAAAGCACACTTACATCTTTAAAATTTATTTAACCTGCTGTTTTCCTGATGCATGTCTGGGACTAAGAGGATTACTTAGAATTAAAAACTGTACCAGCAGGACGTTTCAGGGTCAATCTGCCTGCATTCAAAGGATTTTCAAATATGACGTTGAAGGTTGACGGTCCACAATGTTGAACCTGTTAATGCAATAATGTGAGGAAAAAAAGCCCGAGTGTGTTTACATGTGTGTGTCTCACCATCTGAGTCGATGCTGTTGAGTGCAGTGGGAGGGATGATTGACACTCGACATTGACCCAAAGGACACACCTTTCCCATTTGTTCTTTACAGCTGTTGTGGACCTGCACAGACATGCACACGGAGTCATCGGTCTCCGTAGTAAGTCTATACTTCAGTAGAAGCAGAAAGGTCATTACATCCCTCTGAAATGCACCAAATGCCAGTTCTGTAACCTTTACAAATGCCTCTGATTCATTTGTGCATGTGGATGTGTAATTGTTTCCTTTGTGTTTGTGCACTGAGGATTAGACTTTGCACTGTGTGTTACTGTACAGTAAAAAAGAGCTTTTGCTAAGGGTACACGAGACAAAGGGAAAGCATGAAGTTTTATTCCTGTAACTGAGTGTGACTTACAAAGATGACCCAGCTGGATCTCTCTGCTGGATTACTTCTATTTTGTAGTATGGTGTGGCCTCTATAAGTTTTAATGCAGTTGTACACTTGAAACAAACGCAGTATTGCACAATCCTTGTTATACGAATTAGGTCTGGTTTACAGCTGTATTAAGCCTCTTTTAAATTGGATATAAAAACGACTGTAAGAACTCACAATGTGGAGCAACCCATTAGGAGTTGTAGCAGTATCCAACCGCCTTCATCAAATGCTGTTGTCCTGCTCTTTTACCCACAATTCTTGTCTATTGTCAATTAAAAAGGCAAATCTGAAAGTACACCCACAAGTAAATTATTTTGTATGATTGATTTGACATGCAACGTTATCAAAGCATGTCAGAGCTGCATTATTTTAGCGACTCCATGGCAGCAACGTAACTTAAAGTAGCATCTGACATATTTTAGTCTCGTGTGGGAAACATGTTGGTAAACAGCTGACATGACAAATGCCTGAAATTCATCTCATTCCTTTGCCCCAGCTGGTAATTTATTGATTGTTGCAGGGCCAAGTCAAGTTAGAACCGCAAACACAGCATTAACTCTTTCTCTACATGTTACTCAACTACTCTTTCACCAACAATTCATCGTCCACTTCACATTAAACGACCCATTAAGGCAAAACTAACTACACATAACATTATAGTAAACTTTTTTTAAAAGTTTGAGGGAGGGGTCGAACAGTTCCTAAGTTAATTGTTTTTATGAGATGCAATGATAGAAATTCCTGTCGGAGCTACAATGTGCCTCTTTTTGGCCACGTGAGGGCAGCAAAGCAACCTAGAAAGTAGCATCTGACATATTTATTGTTCATTATGTTTGCATGGAAAACATGTTCATTACAAATGACTAAGATCTACTTATATTAGTAATTTAATCCTCTGTCAAGCAGATTTAGTAAAAACACACGTGTCGGTGCCGTCAGAATGCCTAAAACAATAAAGGCTCTATTGAATTTAGTTAATACCCTTGCACAGGAAAACGCTACCAGTCTGCAGCTGGCAGGAATTCATCCCTCCCTGCTCGCCCGTTCCTTCTCCCTTCAGGGACTCGGCAGCTATCCTAAGATCCCTTCCATTACTTCGATGACTCGAGTTAACCTTTCAGACTTCAAGTCTTTATGGGGCGACGTGGAAGTCGGAGCACAGAAAAAGCTTGGTAGCACATCTCATCCTGGAAGTTACATCATGCATATCAAGAGGCTAGTAACCAAATAAAAAGATAATTCTGTCATAATCATGAACGAATTATGAATTTTATAACTGCGCTTTTAAACCAATCAAAGTCATGATAATACAGCTTTGGATGAAAAGAGTTTCCACAATGATTCCCCTATGTTTCATAACATTTTACACTGACAAATATTGAAATTTTGCCTTGAATCTACCCTTAAAGAATTTGAATAAAAACCCTGTCTTGGCAGCACGTGTTTCTCCTCCAGCTGGAAAAGTAATCCGTCTACATTTCATGAACTGAAAGCAAACAGAAAATAAATCGGCTACTAGCCATGTCCCAAATAAAAACTAACCCTGATCTGACGCGACAGATTCTGACAGGAGAGAGGATGAAAATCAATCCCACTTACGATGGCCTTGCACCAGAGGCAGCGCCAGTCCTGCAGCCGCCGGACGCTGCCGCAGTTCTTGTCACACACCACACATTTAGCGCTGACAGGCAGGTTGCCTTCCAGCCACTGGTGTGGCATGGATACCTAAAAAAAAAAGCATTGAGGCTCTTCTCCTAGAAAAATCTCAGTATAATATCTGTCTGCTGTTGACAATCCAAGCCCTCACTTTTATTTGATGAATATCTGGCAATTTTCTGCTACGATCACAACTGAAAGTGGAAGAAAACGGCTTCATTTCTCACCCCTTCCTCATCTTCAATGATGTCATTTCCTATGGAGGCCAGTGTGGTCCACTTGCAGTTGTTGGTGGAGCGAACAGCACAGCGTTTATGGGCCTTAAACTTACAGACTGCAGTGGACAGATTAAAGAAAAGTTTCAATAAATCCTGCATCAGCTTGCACTTCAGAGCTATAACCTGAGTTTTCACTGCCAACAGGACACCAGAGCAAAACGTATAATAAATGTGATAAAATGGTCTTAACGGGTAACTGCTTAGACATAAAGTGGAAACTGCCAGAAATTTTAAGTTGATTGGCTCAATCTTCTGGCGGGTGACAGCAAGAGCACAAATGTAGCACCCAGTGTGTGTGCATGTGTGTGTACCTTCACAGGACAGGCCGTGGGAGGTGACGCCTGGCAGTGCTTCTCTGCAGACGTTGCAGAAGGTCGGTCTGGCATGTGAGCAGGCGTACCAGTTGTGCATACCAGAGAAATGTTCCATGTTGAACTGGCTAGCCTGGAGGGTAGGAGGAATTTTACAAGATGGGACAAAGACTTTCTATGCTATGCTAAATTCAGCATCCAGAAGCATGAATAGCAGAAAATGCTAAACTCTGCAGTCTCACATGGGCAGCATGATGACTACGATGTTGATTCAAGGGGCATAAAGCTTCACGCTGACACAAACTGAGAACTAAAAGAAAAAGTAAAACCATAAACGACTGTGTGGTTGTTGGCTGCATCTCAGTTTTAGTCTTCAGGATGAAAATGTTTATTAGTTTTAGTCATTTTTAAGTTTGATAGTTTTAGTCTAGTTTTAGTC
>JBAFTC010000006.1:25522962-25537507 GCA_037177435.1 Melanotaenia nigrans | reverse complement strand
GTACTACCTCTGAAGTAGTACAGACAGGCTGTAGTACTACCTCTGAAGTAGTACTGACAGGCTTTAGTACTACCTCTGAGGTAGTACAGACAGGCTTTAGTACTACCTCCTGAAGTAGTACTTGACAGGCTTTAGTACTACCTCTTAAGTAGTACTGTCAGGCTTTGGTACAACCTCTGAAGTAGTACAGACAGGCTGTAGTACTACCTCTGAAGTAGTACAGACAGGCTGTAGTACTACCTCTGAGGTAGTACAGACAGGCTGTAGTACTACCTCTGAGGTAGTACAGACAGGCTGTAGTACTACCTCTGAAGTAGTACAGACAGGCTGTAGTGCTACCTCCTGAAGTAGTACTTAACAGGCCTTTGTACTACCTCTGAAGTAGTACTGACAGGCTTTAGTACTACCTCTGAGGTAGTACAGACAGGCTTTAGTACTACCTCTGAAGTAGTACAGACAGGCTTTAGTACTACCTCTGAAGTAGTACAGACAGGCTGTAGTACTACCTCTGAAGTAGTACTGACAGGCTTTAGTACTACCTCTAAAGTAGTACTGACATGCTGTAGTACTACCTCTGAAGTAGTACTGACAGGCTTTAGTACTACCTCTGAAGTAGTACTGACAGGCTTGAGTACTTTTTATTCTGATTGTGAGAAAAGACACACATCCTCTTTTTGGCGGTTTTAAACCCGAGTCCAGATCCTGATCTGAACCTGGTTCAGTCTGCGGACTAAGACCTTCCTCTGGTTATTCTTGAACCGGTTCTGATCCAGCTGGTGAGGTGAGCCCAGATATATCTGTCAAAGACGGCTGTAATATCCTGGTATTACCTGTTCTGATGTTTTGTCTCAAACTTCAGAGGTAGTTTGACTTGAGATCCAACAGAGAGGATCTGGTCTCGGTTTGGCCTTAGAAGCTAATGATGCTAATGATGTTAATGTTGCTAAAGACTTGAATGTAATGTTTGCTATGAAAACAGCGAAACAGGGAAACAGGGAAAGTAAACAGAGGAACATCACCTCAGGATCATTCGGGACCAGAACACCTCGTGTTGGATTTGTTTCCAAATGAGTGTTGCTGATTTCTATCGAAAGAGACAACCCTGTCTTCAGTCCTCTCAGAGACAGAGTTGTTGATGATCCAGAGCTTGTCTGGAGTCTTAGCGGTTCTGTTCCTCTGTGGTCCTTAATTTCCTCAGGTTTGATCAGCATGATGACCTTTGTATCCTGTGGGCTGTACAAGGATTGGCTGGAGGTTCTGCTTGGTTCTGTGTTGGTTGTCATGTAAGAACCTTCCTGCAGCTCCGTCTCATTGTTACTCTGTCTCTGTTCTCCAGTTAGCCGGGATGAAAAGCTGGGTCGACCTGAGGAATGAGATCATCTTCCTGACTCATAACGCCACCTCATCACCCAGCACCATGTATCAGGCCGTGTCCAGGATCGTGTGTGGTCACCCCGAAGGCGGAGGCCTGCAGATCAAGTCCCTCAACTGGTACGAAGACAGCAATTACAAGGCTCTGTTCGGGAACCACAACAGCAGTGAGGACGGCGCCGCCACCCACTACGACAACTCCTCCAGTGAGTCTTCAGGCTCTTTTTACTAGTCTACAGGTCTAGTCCACAGTCCTGCTCTACAGGTCTAGTCCATGGACCCGGTCCATAGGTCTAGTCCACGGTCACAGACATGGGGTGGGGGGGACGTTTGAACCAGTGTCACAGACATGGGGTGGGGGGGACGGTTGAACCAGTGTCACAGACATGGGGTGGGGGGGACGTTTGAACCAGTGTCACAGACATGGGGGTCCCGTGCCATGTTGATGAGGCCGGCTGCAGAGGGGCAGAAACTCTTTTTATGGCGTGAGGTTTTTATGACGCTGCCTCTTACCAGAGGGGAGCATCTTGAAAGTTTGTGACCGGGGTGGGAGGGGTCAGCCACCATCTTTCCTGCACGGCTCAGGGACCTGGCGGTGAAGAAGTCCTCAAGGGAGGGCCGGTTGCAGCCAATCAGCTTCTCTGCAGAGCGAATGATGCGCTGCAGTCTGCTCTTGTCCTTGGCAGCAGTGTACCAGATGGTGATGGAGGAGCTGAGGACGGACTCGATGATGGAGGTGTAGAAGTACACCAGCGTTGTCTTTGGCCGGTTGAACTTCTTTAGCTACCGCGGGAAGTTCATCCTCTGCTGGGCTTTCTTGGTGAGGAAGCTGATGTTTGTCTCAGGTCCTGGCTGATGATGGCACCCAGGAAGAGGAAGGACTCCTCAGTGGAGTCACACAGGGTGATGGAGGTGGGTGGAGCTGCGTTCATCCTGAGGTCCACAACCAACTCTGCTGTCTTCAGAGCAGCTGCTTCTCCACCTACCAGTTCAAGACAATCACCACACAAGATTAGTGAAGGTCCTGTGTGTTAGTTGTGGTGTTGGGAGGAAACAGAATTGATTTCTGGTATCGGATGGTGTTTAATCAGAAAGTTTTACTTTTGTCAGGGTCGAGGAGCAGCTGCGATGCTGGTATGGTATGGTATGGTATGGTATGGTATGGTATGGTATGGTATGGTATGGTATGGTATGGTATGGTATGGTATGAGCTGCTGTCTGAGGCGGTCCATCCACTAAAAGCTTTTTACTGCGGCTGGAGTGAGTTGTGAGAAAACGTTTGTGTGAGCTGTGTGTTGGTCTTAGTGGCCACAGAGAAGATGTTTTATTGTTCCAGAGGGCTGGGACTGAGATCACCTGGTTGTTAGGAGCCTTACGGTGGTATTAGATGGAAACGAGTAAGTATAATGTAGAGGTCGGTTTTTGTGATTTGGGTGAGTTATTCAGTTAACTGAGATGATTGTTTCATTGTTTAGCTTTATTTTTTGCTACTGAAGAAGTTCAGTTCTCTTAATCCCATATTACTGTATCAGTGTGTGAAATGAAATAAGCTGATTATCTGTGAACAGGTGGTGGATGTGTGGGATTCCCTTTGTTCACAGGTGAAGAAATGGATGGCATAGTTCTGTGAATATGGGCTTGGGCTATGGGTGGCTAGCTAAAACTAAAGAGTAAATTACTCTAGTTACCTCCTCAACAATGGTTTCACATCACTTAATGCAGAAAGTAGCAGTAACCAACCAAGCAAGTGTGAAAACACAGTAATGCAGATTACTCCATCATGCACAAACTATTGCATTTAAATAAATTACAGCACATTTAAACATCATTACTGGCATGCTGGGAAGCTCCGCCCACCAATCGTCAGTAAGTTATTTTGTCTTTCCTCCACCTCTGATTCAACCACATCAGTTTATTATTTTATTAAATTCATCTTCTGTTTTTTTTGGCCTGAGAGCACGTCACATGTTTATATTTATAATCATATTTATTAATGGGAGGTGTCAAGGTGATCCATGTGGGTTGTGCAGCTGTGCTCATTCCCGAGTCAGTTGGGAGGCATCAAGGAGGGATGTGCACGAGCCTGGGCTGGACCACATGGAAGTGGCTTCTTAAACCACCATCATCTGGATGTCCACAGATTCCACTGTCACAGACAGATGTTCTGACGAACAATAAAACGTCCTTTAAACATGATGTTTGAGGAACGTCTGTTCCACCTGCAGGTTCAGGCTGGCACAGATCTGGACCAGCTCGGTCCGCCTCACATCAAACCGGCACGTCTTTAATGTGAGCGCTTCATGTGTGTGTTGCAGCTCCGTACTGTAACAGTCTGGTCAGGAGCATGGACTCAAACCCGATGTCCCAGATGATCTGGCAGGCTCTGAAGCCTCTGCTGCTGGGGAAGATCCTGTACACACCCCACAACCCTGCCACACAGAGGATCATCCACGAGGTATGACATCACTTCCTGGTTTTATCTCACCACTCCTGAATAAACTGATTGTTGTCCAGAAACGTTTTCCTGGATTCGATGACGTCACCACTGAATAATTAGCATAATACACACACAGCTGTGACAAAGAAATCTGTCTGAGCTCATCAGTCAACTGACCAATCAGAGCAGAGATGCAGCCGTCACGCTGCAGGTAACACGGAGTAGGTGGAGGAGACCATCGGATCTCAACTGTGTTTGTTTCTGTGTTGCTTTCAGGTGAACCGGACCTTTCAGGAGCTTGGTGTGTTCAGGGACCTGGGCGGCATGTGGGAGGAAGTGAGGCCTAAAGTGTGGGACTTCATGGAGAACAGCCAGCAGATGGACCTGATCAGGGTGAACAGGCTCCGCCCACCACCTCACCTTTTCTGTTCCTCCCTCTGCATGATGTATTTATTTAAGACTTGAATGAACCAAAGTCCCTTTCCTTTCTCCTCCTGTCTGTCCTTTAGACTCTGCTGAAGAACAACGCCACCGCCTCTTACTTCCACGCTCAGCTGACCAACACCGACTGGACCGTGTCTGACATTTCAGACTTCCTGTCTAAGAAAGTGGACGAGTCGCGACCGCTGGGCAGCACCCTCACCTGGAGAGAGGTGTTTAACGAGACGGACCAGGCCATCATGAGCATCTCCCGCTTCATGGAGGTCTGTGTGGAACTGAGGGGCCGGCTCAGCTCAACTTCCAGTACCAAACCAGTTATCACATGACCTGACCTGTGTTTGTGTGTTAGTGTGTGAACCTGGACAAACTGGAGCCGGTCTCCACTGAAGAGCGACTCATTGACCAGTCCCTGTTATTACTGGAGGACCGGAAGTTCTGGGCAGGAATCGTGTTCCCGGACATCCTCGCCAACGCCACCGAGCTCCCGTCCAAACTCAACTACAAGATCCGTATGGACATTGACAATGTGGAGCGGACCAACAAGATCAAAGACGCGTAAGGACACACACACACACACACAGTTTACGTCTTTATATCGAACATGTTCCTAAGCTGTCGTCCATCTTTTATTCTCCAAACTGAGCATGCTCAGACCACCGCCACCATCACACCTCTGCTGTCCAGCAGGACATGATGTTCCTACTGTTTTCTGTGCTCCGTCAGGTACTGGGACCCTGGTCCTCGCGCTGACCCGTTTGAGGACATGCGGTACATCTGGGGCGGGTTCTCCTACCTGCAGGATGTCATCGAGCACGGTATCATCCGAGCGATAACAGGCACAAAGGAGAAGACCGGGGTATACATCCAACAGATGCCGTACCCCTGCTATGTGGATGACATGTAGGACGACTTGCAGCATCTACGTCCACAGGTCTTGTCCTCTCTGATCCAGTTCTTAATATGTCCTTCTCGTCTCATTCTCAGTTTTCTGCGGGTGATGAGCCGCTCCATGCCGCTCTTCATGACGCTGGCCTGGATGTACTCGGTGTCCATCATCCTGAAGAGCGTTGTGTATGAGAAGGAAGCCCGTCTGAAGGAGACCATGAGGATCATGGGCCTGGACAACGGCATCCTGTGGTTCAGCTGGTTCATCAGCAGCCTGATTCCTCTGCTGATCAGTGCCGGACTGCTGGTTCTGCTGCTCAAGGTGATCAACACTCACAGAAGTCCGAAACAATCAGGTCCATTTAAGACTAAAAGTTCTTTGTCCAGAACCTGCAGGTCTGCAGCGACTGAGAATTTACATGAACATTAAAGTTCATATAGTCTGGTTTCCATGTTTATTGGCAGTTTAAACAACATAAACATCAGACACAGTTAAAAAACGGGTGTGCTGGTGTTTTAGTGATTTTATAAACCATAAAAATGTTTCTGTTCTGAGAGAAAAGAGGGTGGGACTGCTCCAATATTTAACGTGTTGTGAGGTAAAGAGGAAATGAGATGCTAACAAAATCCATGAAGACGTTAGCTGGGCTGCTTCCCAGGCTGAACTAGCAGGAGCTAACAGTTAGCAACCAGGATTTGGTTCTGCTGAGTGGGTCTGGACTGGGCTGAACAACCTGGTGACCCCCACCCAGGGTTGTTTTTGGCAGTTTGAGTCTTCAGGACGAAAATGTTTATTAGTTTTAGTCACGTTTTAGTCGTGTCTAAGTTTGATAGTTTTAGTCAAAGAAAGTATTAGTTTATACCAAATTAATTTAAGTCAATAATACGAATTAAAAAGTGGAATCAAGGTCGACAGGTTATAACAAGTAATTTATAAAAACAAGTTAACCTTCATGCTTTTACATAATAACCAGATCTTTACCAGACTGACAGCTTTAGCAGAGACTTTCCCATCAACAGGGATGAAATGCTGTGGTGTTACTTACCTGCTGCTGGACAGAAACTTTTATTCTGTATTTCACCTTTTTTCATGAACTGATGCCCGAGTTCATCATACAATCATGTCACACGAGAAAACATCAGCTCTATAAGTTTAACATATAACAACACATTGTGAGCTTGTTGTTTGTTTTGTTTTCATCATTAATTAAAAGGAATGTTTTTAGACTTCGAAGGTTTCCATCCAGCAGATACTGGAATCAGTTTCTCCTAAAAAGCAAAGAGCAACAACATCCTGACTTTGGTATCTGTGGCTTTTTTCTGAGACTTTTCTGAAGTGTAAAACTCCACCCTGAACACACACATGTCCAAAATATGAGCAAAGGATGAGGAACACATGCTCAACGTGACCTGGTCTGCCAGAGAAATGATGATGGATAACCAAACCACTTGGTCCACGCTGGTGCAGCAGCATCGCTGACTGACAGATCGTCCTCACAACAGGCAGAAACTTCGTGTTTTTAATGTCGGACAATCAACCATGGAACATTTTCATCTCATCAACAAAATCTCACAAACGTCTCGTCATGTTTTCGTCATCGGAGCCATTTTTAGTTCGTCACCGTCTCGTTATTGTCATGAAAAAAAGGTTCGTCAACGAAACAAATTTAAGATCATCATCGATGAAAACAACACTGCACAGTGAACAATGATTTATACATCACTGTATATGTCAGTAAAGACTGAAGGAGAGACACTAACCTCATAGGTCTCCCACTTTTGGACAGATTTGAGAGCAGTGATCCAGTCCTCCATTTCCTTCCTGTTCTCAGCACAAAGCATTAACTTGCGAAATGGTGTGATCACCTGAGAAAAAAAAGAGGGGTCAGTTTGAGCAGCAGTGGAAGATTTGCCTCAAAACTTAAAGAAAACGAATATGTTAGTCCTATAGCTTATTTTTATTTATTTATTTAAAAAAATATTTAACCTTTAATATAACATGAAACTACTGGGAAATACTAATACAAGTTTTGAGGCTGTTATAAAACATTTTCCAACAGTCTGAGTAAAGCTAACATGTGTTAGCATCATGAGCCATGGTTTTAGTTCGAGCTATCTAACATTACGTTACCATGGTAACGCGCCAACACCGTATGCTAGCTTGATATTGTACTAAAACTAAAACACATGTAGTTTCTATTGAGTGTTAACATTGTTTTAAATGAAATAAATAATCGTGAACAACAGTCACGTCTAAAAAAGATGAAAAAAATAAAAATAAAAAAAAAAATAAACAAAAAATAAAAAAGATGAAGCCAGAGCTGACGTGTTGTCCAGCGGGGGGGTGATTCTATGGTAGCAAAAATACATCTGACTTTAAAAGAAAACTAGAAGAATATCAACTTTGCACCCTTTTTTATTACTCAGGAAACATTTATGGTCTCACTTTGGAGAATCAAGGAGAACCTCTGATGGGAAGCTACGCTAACACGTAGCTTCTCTGTCTAACTGCTCAGCAACCAAATCCTGAGGCTTTAAAAGCAGTTATCCAACGATGGAGGGTGACGGCATAGCGAGCGGCAACAAGTCATTTTTTATACACAGTCACAACAGAAGTCTTGCCCCGAGTGATTAATACTATTTAATTAAGTTTAACTTTTATTTAGTTAATTACTGCCATATTTAAAATGAACCAGATCTACAGTCAGGGAATTACAGGGAAACCTTGTCATTTTGGAAGAGACAAGACACTACCTTATGAAGGTACATAAAAACCTATACGTTCCTATGCAGATCCAGATCTAGTTGGTAGCATTGAAGACATAAAGAAAAAAAGATAGAAAGAAAGGAATAACATAATATAGCAAAAATGCTGATTTAAAGGGCTAAAAATCTGTTGTCAGCTCTATGAACTTAGGTGAGGTTATTTTAGTCGAGGTCAGCCTTTAACAAGCCCCAATATGAGCTAGTTTCTGATCTAAATGTGATCAGAAAGAGTAACAAACATCTATTCCTATGGAACAGGGTCTAACATGCAGGTCTGTCTTTTTCTTACTGTGAAGCTGTTGTTGATGTTCTTGGTGCTGGTTTCAGCCACACTGGCATCTGACAGGTCCACTTCATCAAAAATCAAGGACTAACAGGAAAAACAAAACACTGCAGCCGTCATTTTCATACATGTTATGTGCTCACATAAAACATTTACTTCCTGTTCAGAATAGAGGTTTGGTTCACAGCCTGCTGATCACACTTCTAAACGCAGATGGTCACTTTTCTGTACCTTGCAATCTTTGGCATAGTAGAGAGTCCTCCCTCTCAGTTTGAAGTATCTCCTCTTCCATCTCTGGAAAGAGCTGGTCTGCTTTAACAGGATTCCCTCCTTCACACTCTTCTATAGTGAGACAGAAGGGAAAAGAGGAGGGAATGGAGGAGGAGAAGAAGGGAACATAGATACATTAATCCAGATATTCTGAATAAATAATAGAACAGCTATTCCTCTCTGAGTTCACACATAAACAAGAGCTGATCAGTTTGAAGCGTCACTAGGATGCTTTGCTTCTCTTGCTGCACATAAAACATTAATTAGTGCAGCAACTTAAAGGTATGCATCTCTAAAATGGTACATTTACCTAGTAATTAAGGACAAATAAAGTAAAACTGTGCATCAGTAAGCATTTTAAACGAGAGTTAATTCAGCACTAATGTCTTTTCTGCAGGAAGACAGTGATGCAGTGATCAAGAGATAAATGAATAACGTGACCAGGACACGTGATTTATTTTCATTGAATGGAGCTGCTCAGCTATATTCACCACTGATCCTAATGTGGTGGCATCCATTGTTTGAACTTACTGGTGCCTGTGATTATCATTCACTCCTTTCCTCTGAATGAGTACATGCACTAAGAGGCCAGGATTCCCTGGAAAATCCGTTTCCAACAGGATATCGAGGGTCGCCATGGTGATCACATTTCTTGTGACAGATGCTGGTGCAAGCACACAGATATGATCTTAAACCCGTTCCGCATTATTTCCTACTGCCTCCATACCTGCATGGTTATCACCTACTGCATCAACATTTCATTAGATGAGTCCCCATGAAGGAGATAACTGTTTGACTTCATGCATTACCTACAGGTTATTTCCTGGCAGAAAACAAAATCAGCTACCAGGTTTCTAACAGCAAGTAAAACCACAAATTAAAAATAGTGCATTTCTTTTTATTCTACATGATCCAATTTATCTCTAAAACAGCTAAAACCCTTAGTTTGATAACATTTTACTACTAAATTTAATGTTATTTAAAAGAAAAACTGCACCTGAAATTGGTCAGTTTAATTTTAGGGTGTCCAGCTTGCTGCCAGTAAAATCAGTACTTTGTGTATTAAACAAATGTCTAAGAGAATTTCTGTTATTTGAAGACACATTATGCAGCTAGGATATAAGATACACTGCAGCAGCTTTAAAGGAAAATGAAAACTCTGTGAAGGACCATCTTTTTTTTATCTAGATATCAATAGCAGACTGATGAATTACACTATAAAAAACAAGGTCACGCAGTAACAAAGACTTTGTGGTGCTTTCCATCATGCAGGGATGCTGCTTTTCTAATATAAACTACTACTAATCTTTTCTGCCCAAACAGGTTCGCCTGGGAGCACTTGGCTTGGAGGTAGATTGCCAGGGTCTCCACATCAGAGCCTGACCCAGAAATCTGCCCCAGAGGAAAACTCAAGACTCAGGTAGAAGGTTCGTGAACTGCATCACAACTACCAACAACTCCCAAGAATGTATGTGTGGGATTGTTTTAAGTGGGAAAGTGAGTCAAAATAAAAGGATAAGTATAAAGAGTTAGCATCTCAAGATTCAAGCCAGGGCTCTGAATTTAACACTTGCATTAAAAACATGAATCATCTTTATATTCAGTAGCGGGGGACTGAGCTCGAACGATGTCAAAATTCGGTACATGAGAGCCCTTTTGTGCGGTGTTGAGTAGAAACAAGGATACTTGGACAACCCAAACCACATCATTTTCTGAACATGACCCAGCAGTTTTGGAAACTAAAACATAAAGTAACTTTGAACCTGAACCTAATCAAATAATAAAGGAGAAAAAAAGACCAAAAGCAGTTTAAGTTCAAGGTAAAGGAGTACAGGGGTTGAAACAAAGTTATCCCAAGCCTGAATTAGTATTATCATTATTATTATTATTTTTATTAACCCTAAACATACTCAAAGTACTGTGTGCAATAACTTTAAACTATACCTGGTCTGGTGTACTGTAAGTGCTAATAATTAATTAATAAATCCATAAATAAATAAATAAAAAATAAAGCTATCCCTATATGCTTAATGATACATAAAATAAAGGTTAGAAGCCAGATGAGGTGGCTCAGGCATCTGGTCAGGATGCCTCCTGGATGCCTCCCTGGTGAGGTGTTCGGGCACGTCCCACCGGAAAGAGGCCCCGGGGAAAACCCAGGACACGCTGGACGGACTACATCTCTCGGCTGGCCTGGGAACGCCTCGGGATCCCTCCTGGTGAGCTGGTGAATGTGGCCAGGGAGAGGGAAGTCTGGGTTTTCCTGCTTAGGCAGCTGCCCCCACAACCCGACTCCGGATAAGCGACATAAAATGGATGGATGAACAATGGATGGATGGATGGGTGGATGAATGGATGGGTGGATAGATGGATGGATGGGTGGATGGATGGATGAACAATGGATGGATGGATGAACAATGGATGGATGAATGGGTGGATGGATGGATGGGTGGGTGGATGAACAATGGATGGATGGATGGATGGGTGGATGAACAATGGATGGATGGATGGGTGGGTGGATGAACAATGGATGGATGGATGGGTGGAAAAGAAAGGTTTCACAAATCACAAACTATGTATTAAAGAATTCACACGCTTTGTAGAATAATTCTGTCCGGATTTGAACGTCTTAAGTTTTTAAGTTTTTCAGCAGGACCTGGTCTAATGTGGTCTCCAAAAAGCAACAGAATTGTCCTTTGTGTATATCCAAATCAGAAGCCACTGTCCAGAAGTCCAGCAGCAATGTGCTGCAACTGGTTGCAATTTGAGATGAGCGAAAAGCAACCGAGGAAGAGCGCTCTGGTCGGGTAAGAGCATCAATGCCACGAGGTTCATGCAAGATTCCTGAATGCTGTCAACTAATTTAATATGCAGTTAGTATGGCCTATTTACAGACTTCAACACATGTGAAATGAATGCAGTTTCTACGTGACTTATATGATTACGTAATGTTTGACAGGCAGGAGTAGCCAAAGGTTAGGAGCAGAACAGCGTGACACAGGTGAGGTAGAGGAAGCAGGAGAGTCGGGTGGAGGAGCAGGGGAGGCGACAATGCTCGCTGAAACCTAATCTGTGTATGGTACCTGTTGTTTGATTGATTTGTGTTAATAATAAAAAATAAAAACATTGGCATCAGTTACAGGAAGAGTGATATTCAGAACTGGTATGATTGATCTGTCTTAATGATAAAACAGCATCGGTTACAGTACTAGGGTCGTCATGACACTGAAATGACTTCTTAAATGTTTTCGTTTGCAGGCCTCATTTAAAGCCATTCATATCCGTCTGTCAGCCAGGGCAGGATCAGACAGCAGCAGAACTACTCATTTTCAGGCTGGTTATGGAGCAGAAGAGAACATCTGCTTAAGGTTGGGATATACTTGCTGTGAACGTGAGCGTACATGCCAACGTTTTGCTGTTTGTGTTGCTGCAAATAAAAGCATGGTGCGGCAAAAACGCTAAAAAGTGAAAAGGTCAATCTACTGCTCACATTGTATTTCTGGGGCATCAACCCCCAAAACACTTCGAAAGTGTTAATCACTGTGCAACGGGTAGGAGAAATGATACAGATGCAGGTAGTTGCAGACACGGTCCAGGAAACGGTTTTCAAAACTATCCGCCATTGTGTTTTTAAACTCGCACACGCGACACGTTACCTGACATCAACGTGTGGCTTACGTGCCAAACTAATGCCGGCAGCCACGATGCGGACGCGATGCTAAGAGCAAGTATATCCCAGCCCTTAGACTGCAGCTGGACTGCTGCTTTGCAAGGACAAGCCTCGGGTGGGGGCTTTTGGATGGGGGAGAGGCCTGTGGCTGCACCCGTGACTCGCTGAGAAAGGTAAAGATTTTTGTTTTCACGTCAGCCTCCAAAAGTCTCCAACCAGAAAAGGGCCTGTTGAAAATGGGTAGAAGCGGCTGGTCCTTTCCGTGAACCATGCCAGAGTGGCACTGAAGTATTCATACCTGCTAATTAATATCTTACTAGATTTTGGAAAGTATTAGTATTTAAAAATTGATTTCTTTTATAGCACTGCCACCTACGTATTAGCTACCACCTTGTGCCTGACATTTTGCATTGTACAAGGTTATTTATATTTTAATTTGACAGCAGGAAGCATATCTTTAGCATTGTGCTAACAGCTAAAAAGAACTAAGAAACCGAGAAAATAGAAAACAAATTTATACACTCGGGATGAAGAAAACAAATTAACATCTTTATTTTGTTGGTTATTCAACTAGAAGCAAGATGCCCGTACTTTTATCATCTCTTTTAAAAATATTCCTCTGCTAGATTTGACATTTCTACACCTTCGTATCTGTAACAGTCTTTTTCAGTTCGTATTTACTTCTGTTTAATCTCAATTTTAACCTAAAAATCTAAATGTCATTACCACCAATTTCTCTCACTTTCAGCTCAGTCTTTGTTTCACGTCATTTCCTTTGCTAGTTGTGGAGTAACAACCTTTGCTGTAGAGGAGAGTAACCTTGTTTGGAAGCTTTTCTAACCATGAGATATCCTGCTGTTGAAGTCACAGAGTTTCTTTTTTAGAGAATGATGAATGAGCCTTTATATCTGAAGGGAGAAAAACTTCCTGTTATCACCATGTTAGAGGAACCTTGAACTTCCCTGGAAAGCAAACAAACAAAGAGCTGTAAAGGTTGCTCAATCAAACAGACTTAGGTACAAAAGACCTGTAACACTCACAGGAGCCGTCAGTCAGTAACCAGTACTTGTGTTTCCTGCAAGCAGCATTTGATATAACAACCACTGATATAGCAGCAGGATGACCTGAAAGTTGAACCCAACGCAAGATGTTGCAATCTACTGTAGGCATCTTAAGTGTTTTATCAGAAGCTAAAATCCCCCAACCGGTGGATAAAAGTAGAGAATTCTGCTTTAATTTCACCTACTTGAAGGTGTGAGAAGAAAATTATGTGGAAAGAGATCAAAATTCCAGCAAAAGCTGCAGAATATACATTAACTGTGCTGTTTGTCCAACTCATTGGTGGTAGATATTATCTGTTGTCAGGATCTAATAAGTCACGAGATAAGTCATGTTGCATGTTACGTTCATCAGACGTGAGCTGCCTGTTGCGTTGCAACAGCTGTTGAATCACATAAAGCTAAGAGTAAAACCATGTTAAAATAGGGAAGCTTAGCCAAACATTGTTTTTTATCAACTTCTCCTAAAGTGAAACATCACAGTGGAAATAAATGCTAAATGCACATTTGCACAAGATGTTCTTGTTCTTTTCTTAGGCACCAACTGTGTGATGCACCTGCTACAGATACTTTAAATGCCAGGAGGAAATGCTCCAAGAACAAGCTGAACCACTCCTTGTTTGAAAGATATGGAAAAAGAAGGGGGAGGGAGGCACTTTAGCCTGTATCTCAAATTTTATACTAATTTTGGCACCAAATTGCACAGCCAGGGTTAAAAAGAGTATCATCGTTTAGGTTAAAACACCCCATTGACAATTAAAAGTAACTAAAGGGCAGCATCAAGCAGCCTTGACCTGGTATGTACTTGTGATATGTTGAAGCAACACCAGGTCCTCTGTTCTTACAATCTGGGTGCATAGTCCAAGTTTAATAAGCACAGATTTACTACAGTCACATAAAATAAACCAGACTGTCCCAACTCATATAACTGACATTATAATAAGCATCAAAGTGTGACCTCCACGTAAACACCTCTTAGAGGCTAATTTTACACTAAATAATGTATTCTTGGGCCTTTTGCCAGATTAAATTAATCATTTTGATAGAACTGAAGGGCAAATCAAGGTCCAAAGGACAGACGTGTCACATGTTGTATAAATCATAAAGGCCCCTTAAGACTAATTTGTGATTTGGGATATTAAAGTGACCAGCTGAGAAATGCAACGGCTCACAGCATCAGCAGAGCAAACAGTACACGTGTAACTATGTGTATGTACTCAGTATATACACAGTATTTAAAAGTCAATATCTTCGCTAGCTTATGATCACAAGATAGCCACACCCGAGGCTCCTCTCCTCTCCTCTCCTCTCCTCTCCTCTCCTCTCCTCTCCTCTCCTCTCCTCTCCTCTCCTCTCCTCTCCTC
>JBAFTC010000006.1:25511719-25522381 GCA_037177435.1 Melanotaenia nigrans | reverse complement strand
TCCTCTCCTCTCCTCTCCTCTCCTCTCCTCTCCTCTCCTCTCCTCTCCTCTCCTCTCCTCTCCTCTCCTCTCCTGTCCTCTCCTGTCCTGTCCTGTCCTCCCCTCCTCTCCCCTCCTCTCCTCCCCTCTCCAGCCTGAGAATGTGGTCAGACAGATCAGTGTATTCATTAGAGCGAGTCTAATCACATCACAACAATCATCCCCAACAGACTTGATGTGCACAGTCACACACACAGCTATGTAGATGTACACACACATTAACACACATCTGCAACATTCACAGTCAACCAGAGCTCTGAAGGGTGCACACACACACACACACACACATACACACACATACACACAAAGCTACTCTTTACTTCCCCCCATTTTTATAATGAATATATTTATCTATTTTTTATGGTTTTCCCTTCAAGCTACATCTACCTATCCATCCGAGTGGATGCAAGCAAGCACATGCCTGCCGGTCTGGATCTGTCCTGCGTGAAGGATTGACCTTTAGCGTTCATACTTTAAGAACTGCATCAACAAAAATCACTGGCAATTGCAGCTTTTCCCAGAGAGCCAAATGACTTGGATGACTTGACTGGTTTGGACATTTACTAAGTATTGGTTGCACAAACAAACAAACAGCCGTCCCCCTCCAAAAAAACAGACCTTCTCACTGCTCATTGTTAAGAAAGATAACTGCCAATGATCAGGGCAAATAACGGGATGGACAGCTGTTGACAACATGGCATACTGCTACCAACTTACATTAACACTGCAAGTTCAGCTGCAGTGATTACTGCTTGTGGTGTTGGGTGTAAACACCAGAACATCCAAAAAGGTTCTGAATAGCCATTATTAAGTTAATCTGCAGCTTTTCTTTTCTACCAGCGAACATCCCACCTGTAACACTGGGACAGATACTAACCCGGTTACCTCCTGTGTCAAAAGGTTAGGAATGTGAAACATCCTCATGTGTAGGAATGCATGAAGTGGAGGGTGAAGGCTGCAGAACAGGTATGGAAGTCAGCTTTGCTAGTTTCTGTCTTGTCTTTTAGGAATTAAGCGGCTACAAAGGTGTAAAAAGTTTCCACTTTCAGCAGGTGAGACATATAAAAGTCTGCCTGAATGACTTGACCAGTCCATAAAAGACCTTATTACAACAAGACATCTGTTTCTGCCTTTAAACAGTTAAAATCTGATAAAACCACCAAATCTGCCTTCTACATTAATGAACCTATATTCTCTCTCTGTCACTGACCTCTTCCTCCAGCTGAGTCTCCTGAGAGTCACTGCAGCTGGACTCCAGAGGGTCTTCATGGAAGTCGTCCCTCAGCCTTCTTCTGAGCAGCAGTGGTGCCATGCAGCAGCCGCTCTGCCGACACAGCCCGGCCATCTGCACGCCCTGATGACCTCACTCCACACTGTGGTGTTGCTACAAGATGATCTTTGCTCTTCTCTGGGACCTACTTGGATTTTCTCCTCATCCTTTTCCTCTCCTACGACTTCTTCGCGAAATAATCTTCAAGCTGTATCTAAATGGCTCACTTACACACCCGAACCTCTGCTGTGATTCCTTTCACACTAGCAGCTCTTCAGAAAATGCAGTCCTACTTCCTCCCTATCAAACTTCCCAGGTAGCCACGCCTCCTCAGGTGTGCCTTCTAGACACGTCTACTGAGTGTGTGGGTGTGTCTCTCTCCCTGGCAGTCTCTCTCTCTCTCTCTCTCTCTCTCTTACACACACAAAGCAAATCCTTACGATAAGGTGGAGCATGCAAATTGGCTCTTACTTTTACAACACACACCTGAGCATTGAAGGATGTGTGTCTGAGTGTTCATGTAAGAACAGGCCTACTTCCTGGAGGCTATAAATAAAGCTGAAAGAACCTGTCTGGCTGGCAGTGAGCACACACACCGGCGCAGGAGTTTGTGTTATCCCAGTGATGTTTCCACCTCTCAAACAGATCAGTGTGCCATCAGTTTCCCTTCATTATGTCACGCGTCTGTGTGTGCACACTTTTTACACATTTATGACTTTTTACTTTCTAGAAGCAGTTTAAAAAAACTCATCTCTGATCCCCCAATTTACAGAGTTTAAGTTATAATGATGAGAAACTTAATTTAGGCGTAAACATCTAAATTAATAAACAAGAAGAGGAAACTTAATAAAATGTCAGACTGGTAATTTATTCACATTCTGTTACTTTCAACAATATAACTACCAGCACTAAAGAGAGCGGAGACCTCCACCAAGCCATTGAAATGTCTTTCTTTTTTATTGCCATTGAATATTTTTAATTAGAAGCTCTTATGGCAAAATTATCCCTATCTCCCTTTAGTAAAGAATCCTTTAAAAAGTTCCTGGGTCCAGGTGGTGAGCCAGGTTACCCCCAAGTATAATTTATTGTTTCTTATTCCATTTCTGAGATTTCCTGAAAATGTAACTTTTTGTTATGTTGCCAACAGAAAGACAAACCAACACACCTGAATACATGACCTTGGCAGTGGATGAGGTAATTTTGCAACTTGCTAGGTCTTGCTCCTTCTGTGTGTCCAACAAGCTAATGTTGATAACTACTCTAGACTGACCTAAATTTAATCAGAGCATGAAAATTAGCTCTAAATCACAACCAGCTAATGTCATGAATTGGTTCCTCGGATTTTCTCTGTGGAGCATACAGGCTGTCTGAAGGTTGGTGTTTGCAGATTCAAAGCCAAAATCTTCAAAAAGCCACAGTGTGGATGGCTGAATATGCTACTGGCACGCTAAGAGTATTTTTTAATTAATTTATTATTTAAATTGGAAAGGGACTGGAGTTTTGGTTTTTGTACCTCATCAGGATCTGCTCTGGTATAAAACTGAGCTTTTAGGGGTCAGTAGTCCTTATGGGGACAAAAGTCCCATTCTAATAAGGTAGAAAGTAATCTTTACTTTATTAGGATGGGTCTGATGAAATGAAAATCACTGAGTTTAGGGTCAGGCTTAGTCTGTACACAGTGAATAGAAGTCAATGCAATGTCCTACTAAAAATAGCTTTGTAAACTTATGTGTGTGCACTCATGGCTGCTATGCTGCCTACACACTGTCATCGAACTGCTTACACTGTCACATCAGCATCTCATCAGAGGAAGCAAATTACAGAAAGTGTGTGCGCATGTGTGTGTGTGCGTTTGCTGCCAGTCTGCATATAATTCTGATTTAATGAGCAGAAACATGCTGTTCCCTGCAGACTCATTCACTGACACCAGCTCTCTTTCTTGCCATCTGTCTTTTTGTCCCTCCACATGTCAGTTTTTTTCTGTCCAACTCCCTTAGGTTTATGTGTTTTGCCAAAAGGGCCAAATCCCTCTCTTCAAGTCAGTGTCTAGGGCATGAAAGGTCTTCATTGTGAGTTAAGAAAACAACTCGTTTTTTGGGGCCTAATTTGTGTGCACCAGGAAAGTGTGGGACAACAGCTTAGTCTTTCTGCAATGCATCAACAATGTGGTTCAATAACACATAAGTGATTGGTTGTTGCAACACAAACAGCACCAATTTCTAAACATAAAAAGTTAGACAAAGGCCTCGTTTTTATTAAGACAAGGTACCGTCTGCAGCTGGACAAATAGCTGGGCTTTATGAGTTTTCACTTGGGAGATCAGTGTGCAAGGGACAAAAACAGGAGTATCCCCTGATGTGTGTCAAAACAAGAAGTAATGCAACCAACCAGCAGTTTTAGATGTGGCCTGTAACCCTTAATTATAAAAACTGAAAAAGAAAAGGTCATATAAAAGGGCGAGTGTTGCATTTCTTTCAACACATTCATCATTTTGTCACAGAAAAAAAGGGCTGGATCAACTAATACTGCTCTACAAATTCTGACTCACTTTGGAGTAGATGATTTTTATGTACTTTCAGATCCAATATAGTAATGAAGTAGTTTAATGTAAAAAAATAACTATTAAATCATAGGCCAGGACTGTCCAGCTACGGCTCTTGAAGGACAGTTCCTGCAGGTTTGGGATGTGTCTCAGATCCAATACACCCTATTCAGACGAAACAAATCAGCTTGTTGTCAAGATCTGCACAAGCTTGATAATGACCGGTTAACTCAGTCAAATGTTAAAGCAGGGAAACATCTAAAACCTGCGGGACAGCGGCCCTGAAGGAACGAAACTGAACATCCCTGATGTAGGTGAAGTTATTCTGAAAATGTTACCAAACATAAATGTGGTAAGCATTTTAATGTGGTTATTAAAGACAAAATCAAAAGTATCTGACAGCCAAACCAGGCTCAGAGCCTCAAGGCTGAGAGCATATGCGCTATTAAACATCACATTTATGTCTCTCGTGGGCATAATTGTTCATATACTTGCTTGTGTACAACTTCTATTCCACTCGAGGACGCATTAGACAACTCAGAGCGGGTAAACAAAAACAATAAACATGGCGACAATATTGGTTAATCTTGAGATTACAGCAAAACAATAATTATAGAAGCGCTATCATACATGGTATGTACGGAATAATTTGGACTTTGTCATGAAGATGGTATTTTCTGTAACTTTTACTGCTGTTGACTCTTAAATCCAGGCAAACTGGTTGCTGCACTGCCCTTACTGGTTACTAGGATGTTGCAGCAAACATGTCATTCATTTCTGAGAACTAGCACAAACAATACTTAAAAAATACAAAATATGCAATGTAGCCTTGATGAACTCTTATATTCATAATTAAAAGCAAGTACATTCTCAACCTGAAGGTCCAGCAGTTATAAACCAAGAAGAAAAACAAAACAAAAAAACAATATCTTACAACATCCAGTTTATTTGTTTTTTACTTTCATATTTTTTAAATAAATTGATATCTTAGAAAATTAGATATGTAAATCCCTTAATGCTTCTTCCCAGGAGAAAAAAATATCTAGAAGACCGCTGCAAAGCGCACAGAATAAATTACAATACGTGTTCTGACCTCCTCATTTCTGAGTGTAAATCCCTGATCTCTTTATCACTCAGGTACTTCCCACCTGAGATGTGAGATTATCAGCTTTCTAGGTTAAAATAAAAGTGGTGAAATGATCTAAAAAGTGCTGCACTGTGAACGTTTCCACCTAAGAAAATATCAGGCTGGTTTTACAGAGTTTGCCCGGTCACCGAGACGAAGGATCAAACCGATAGTTTTAAATGGATATGAAATATTTTTGCCATTTCGCCAGCATTTCTCGTTACTTCACCAGCTCCTGTTGCTACATGAGCCAAACAAAGGAAAAGTAAATACATTCTACACCATTAGTGTTTTGAAAAATTATATTTAGCTTTAATATTTATTTATTTTTATCTTTTAAGAGGTAAGCATGGCAAACACAAAAAAGGTAAATAACGTTTGCTTTTCTTGAACAACAAACACGTCTACATCCTCTTGTGAAAGGAAGTAAAAGACAAATTGAACTGGTTATACACCGTCACGCTTACAACTGCAGTTCTTAAACTACTACCTCAGTGCAAAGATCCCTTCCCACCAGCAGCCGTTGGTAAAGGACGCACTCACACTTTCAGGTGTAGATTTCACAGAACTAATAAAAACAGACGAACACCGGCTGCTGCAGACTCTGAACCGCCTGACCTTTTAACACAGCCATGTTTTTGTAATCATGAGGCCGCGCTGTTCCTGGACAGACGGTGCTGGAATGTCAAATGAGACTCCACCGATGCTGCAGTTATGTTTATTCTCCAGCAGAGGGCAGACTGAGAAAGAGCTGAGAGCAGAGGAGCAAACGGAGAGAAAACAAGGTGACGGGCGCACTGGGAATGACACGGCATGGCAGAGGATGAAACGTGTGATTGGACAGAAAGAAAGAGAAAGCTAAAAGTGGACAGAAAGAATAACAAAAAGGAGCAGACGAGACAGCAGTTGAGTCACATCGATCGGATTTGGCAGAGCTTTAACTCTTTAACCTTCCAGCTGTGTGTGTTGGTTTATTAATAGAAACACACAGTGGGTCCCCTGCGTGGGGACGTGCAAATCCCTCTCTGAACACACACCAAACCTGTGTTTCTGTGAGGTTTTATACCCTACAAATGTTTTTCAGACAGTGAGGCATGTGCAGAACCCAATATGCCCCGGCTACACCCAGGACCATGACGATCCTGTAAAATCCCACCTGTGTGGCGTTCAGAGGTGGGATCTGTTTACAGGTAACAGCTGACCCGCGTCTGCTGTTGTTAGTCACATACGTGTTCTCCTTTTTGCTTTCTAACATTTAGAGTTGGGAATGCAAAGGTATGTGGGGTTACCATGGTAACAGTGTCAAATTTAACCTTCAACTTGGAAATTTAAGGACACACATGCACCTGGACATTTATATTTGATTCATCAAACAGGAAGTGAACTAGGCTTTTATGAGTGTGTGGGTGAGTGTGCACATGCTGCCCCTCAGTTAACGTCTCCATGATAACTTTCATTATTTTAGAGATGTGTAAAATAAAATGTACGTTAAAAAACAAATACAGATGCAGATCATTTAAAAGATTAACAGCTTGCACAATCCACGATGCACAAACAAAAGGTTTGACCAAACACACACACACACACACACAGAGTCAGAACAAGGCGTGGGAGTACTTTGCACCATGGCGACCACATCCTGTCTTATGTACCTCTGAGCGTTTATTAATAGACACACAAGCAACGGCGATATGTGCAAAAAGCCGGTTTACTTAAATGGACAGATGGGTAGAGACAGCCAGACACAACACAGACACACACACACACACACATATATATATTTATTCAAGTTTAGCCAAATACCATGTTTGTATGTTTGTGTGTTTTAGAAAAATCTGCCATTTTTTGGCTTCTGCCTGCGAGGTTTGTGCACTGAAGGACACGTAATCTGCTGCTGCTGGTTTGGGGAGGGCGTGAGCATACGGAACAAATCTGGATCTGATGCTGCATAATCCTCCAATACACACACACATACATGCACAAACAGACACACAAACACATGTCTGCACACACATTTGGCACATGTGCCCATGTGTACACACACACTGAAGAGATAAATGGTAAAAGAGAGGTGGAAGGTCTCTTAATGTGCTGATGTGATTAGCATGTGCTGCCAGTTGTTGACGATTTGTGATGTTAATCACGTTGGTGGGTTCTCTGCATGGTGGCGGGCTATCATGCAAACAAGGGTTTTCCATGTAAAACAGAGGAGGGGGAGTTATTAAATTGGGATGAAGACAGGAGGGGAGGGAGGAAAAAAAGGGGGACAAGAAGGGCAGTCAAGGAGAGATAAATGAAGGGAAGAGGACGGGAAAGGATGAGATGATGTGATGCTAGGTGAGGTAGAGAAGGGGGAGTGTAAAGATGGGAGGATATGAGCCAAAGATCTATGTTGGTGTATCTGTGTTAGTTTTTTTTGTTGTTTTTTTTGTACTAGAGATTATCACCAATGATCACACCACGCTGTTTAATCTCCTCACACACATCATACAGCGTGTGGTGGATTTCTCTCTTGGTGTATGTGTGGGTGTGTGTTACAGTGGGGACCACATGTACCTGTAATAATGCTTAATGAGTCCCAATGTGCATGTTCACACAAGTGTTTGAGCTCCTCAAGTACAACAACCAATTACCAAAAAGGTGGGTTGATGTGTTGATGTAAATAAAAACAGAATGCAATGATTTGCTTATCTCGTAAACCTATTTTTTTGTCCCAATAGAGCATAAACAACGTTAAAGCAGTATGGAAAATATGAGCTCATTTTGAATTTGATGGCAGCAACATCTAAAAGTTGGAACAGGGACAACGAAAGCCTGGAAAAGTAACTTTGACATATCAAATGCAACTGGAGGAGCATTTAAAACTAATTAGATTAATTGGCAACAGTTCAGTAACATGGCCGAGTATAAAAGGAGCATTTCAGAGCAATGGAGTCTCTGAGATATAAAGATGGGCTAAAGTTCAATTTGAGTCATCAAAATATTTAGATAATCAGGGGGGAATCTCTGTGTGTATAGAACGAGGCTGAAGGTCAAAACTGGATGCTGGTGATCTTCAGACCTCGAGGCAGCATGCATTTAAGCCAGGAATGATTCTCTACCAGAAATCACGGCATGGACCCAGAAACACTTCCAGAAAACACTGTCTGATTTCAGTTTACCCCGAAATCCACAAACTCAGGTTCAGCCAGATGTGAACACAATCCAGAAACCCTGCCGTCCTCTCTGGACCAAAGATCACTTAAAGTGGATATATCATGAAAAATCCACGTTTGTTTTTAGCCTTTAAATACATGTTTTTGTGCACTATTACTGTTTATCAATGCAGAAATTTAAATACATTCTCTCCTGATGCTGTGTATATATCTCTATATTCTTTTAGGGTCATATTTTTCAGTTTGTTTAGTTTTCTCTATTATCTATTACATTTTCTTATCTATTACGTCACAATATTTGCTGTGGGTCTGCTAAATGAGGTCACAGACTTCTGGGTATCCAATTTTGTGAATCCGCTTTTTCTTTTTTTTTCGAAGCGATTCTGTAGTCCACGTTTAGTTATGCCGAAGTCACCAGTGGAAAAGTCAACATGTGCAATTGTTAGGTATCAACCCAAACAATTCCTTACATCTCCGCCCAGCATCAGAGCCTCGTCGAGGTACCTGGTTGGATTTAATTGTTCATGAAAATGTACCGACATCAGCGGGCAAAGTCCTTTTTGTTTGCATGAAGTACTTCGAGGACAAGTGCTTCAGCAACCTCCGCCAGTATTAAGATGGATTTGTAGAAAGACTGCGTCTGAATGAAGGGTCAGTTCCTTCTCTCTATGGAAACGACGAACACAACAAAGCGGTAAGCTCCTAATAACGCTAAAACTATGTCAAGCTTTATTTTAGACATGCATTTTGTGTGTTTATGTCTGTGTGCTAACTTTTAGCTTCCTACCTGAGGATATAACTGTACTGTGTGCTAACTTTTAACTTCCTACCTGAGGATATAAATGTACTGTGTGCTAACTTTTAACTTCCTATCTGAGGATATAAATGTACTGTGTGCTAACTTTTAGCTTCCTACCTGAGGATATTACGGTACTAACAAGTTCCCGATACTAATTTGGCCACAAATGCTTATAAAGAGGTACAAAGGGGTGCTTAGAATCAGAGGGGCAAGTGTGTTTTCTACAATGCTGGAGATTTGAGTTTGAATACCATTGCATACAACATTTTTGTCATTTAACTTTTCTACTTTGCATTTTGCATTTAGGTATAAATCCAGGTAGATGCTCAAAATTCCTTATTAGGGTTTGACTGTATGGTTAAAGGAAATTCACGTATTGACAATGAATGTGTCTCAATCAATCTCCATTCAGAAAAAAAGCCATATAAAACAAAGAAAATAAGAGACTTGTTTAGAGGACAGACCTATTATACTCATAATCTACTGATGGGCTTTTTTAAATCAAAACCAAATCTTTCCAAAACAAGGGAAGCAAAACAAGACAACATTGGACAAAACTGCCTCTCTTGGACTAACTCTGCTGCTGGTTTTGTCATCGTCACGATAGAAAATACTTTTGACTTCCCAATTTTCACTATTTGTCAAACCTGAATTTCTCACACTTTGCATGGACAGTTTTATTACTGCTCTTCATACATTTTTTTGCACAAAATGTACTAAATTGTTGGAAAAGGTAAATGTTCATTTCTTTTCTATTTTAGGAAACAAGCCAGTATTTACTTTATTTAAAATGTGAAAATGTACTGAATCATTACTGTGTTTAAATTACATGTCCTGGCCCCTAGCACTAAATAATTTAACTGCACCTAAAAAAAAACACAAGCACCGCAGACCAAAGTTGTTACACGGCCTTTTCTAAAAAAAATAAAAAAAAGCCAATCTGCCCACCTACGTGTCAAGTTTCAAGTCATAATGACCTGAATTTGGATTAGGTTTATACAAAAAATTTGTTGGTCTGTTAGGGCAGTGAGCAAATATCTATTTTTCTGTCTGTCTATTCTCCTTTCTCCTGTCTCAAAATGAATTTCAATAAAAACTCAAGTGACAAGAATAAGTAACTTCATAATTGGAAAAAAGGAAAAATGAATGCTCTTGAGATAAAAAATACGTTAGCAACATTTTTGCAATTAACAGTGTTATGTCCAAATGTTCAAAGTTACAGTATAAAGGACCGCTAAAGTTAAACGCAGCCCAGGCAGCTAATGGAATTATGGTATCGAGTCACTGAACCTTAATCCGGAGATTTGTGGGGGTCTCTCTAACCACCATCTGCTACACTAAAGTCATTTCAGTTTAGAGTCACAATGTTGTTCTGGGCAACAAAACCACTTTCTCAATCAGCTAAGATGTTTTCTATCCATACCGGTCCAAATTAAGCAGATTAGCTATATATACCAGTAAAATTGCTTGGAACGCATGAGTCACCAACAAGCTAGCTCTATTTAAGCCTGCATTACAACAATGTAATGATTGATGTTGCAGCTAGCTTTCTGCAGCTTCAGCTGGGCCAGTGTAAATCATGTTACCAATTAGCTAACTTTACTGAATTAGGAGTTTTGTTTGTTGGGGGGGGGGGGGGGGGGAAACAACCTGGAAAACAACAAACAAACAAAAAAAAAAAAAGGTCAATCAAAGTTTCCCTTTTTTTTCTCAGTCTTTTTTTCTTTTCCA
>JBAFTC010000006.1:25488116-25503100 GCA_037177435.1 Melanotaenia nigrans | reverse complement strand
TATATATAAATATAAACACACACATATATACACTAGTAGAGTTCAAGATTAACACCTCTGTTGTTTTTGGATTTTCTGACACCCGTGCAGTTGAACTGGTCGCTTTGCAAACACCCACAAAAGAAACCAAATTTGGGCTGCAGGCAGCTGTCTGCAGGGAAATCTGCCTGGACGCTCAAAAGGCTTGAGCAGATGTCTGCATCACGTGGACTTCTGCGAGCATGCTCACTCGGAGTGCATGAATTAGCCTTTGGCAGCAACACGGGGGACTTCAGGCTCCTCTGATCTACAATGTTTCACCATATAAACCAAGCAGAGGCAGAGGTTACTAAAGCAGGGCTTATAATTGTAAATGTTGAAACTCTGAACTGTGGGGACAAATGACACTGAAGCAACTTGCACAAGCAGAACAGACACTGTTGCAAAATCCATGTCTTCATGAAAAAGTGTGTGTGGTTTTGAAAGAGCTTCCCTGCTATCTGTCATGCTAATGAAACTGAGCTCCTCCTACACTTCTCCATCTCTCAGACATGTTTTATTTTACATTCTACTCATCCCCCTTTGGGTTTAACTGTGTAAATAAAATGCACAAAGTGAAAATAACCTTACTGTGCACACACACATATTGTCCACAAGAATATAGACCTGTGAAAATGCACACACACTCTGCCAGTTCACATGGCCAGTGTGTCTTGACAATCTTCCAACAGGCTGATGCTGTATTTGTTTAACAAAATGATGCTCTAAATTTAGATGCCATATCCCTGAACAGATTCTAAAAATGGACCCGGCCCCCGTGAGTGTGTACTAGCTTTTATTGTGTGTGTATGAGAGGAACACTTGTCCTCTACATGTTTAAATACTTGTGGCCACTAGAGAAATTCCTCTGGTTTGGACTGCCTGTAGTCATCTATCAGATTCCTTCCTTCCTCACTCATGAGAGCAGCTTTGTGCTTTAAATTTGACTCAAAGGTCCCAGAAATAGATGTTAACGTGCTTTTTGCACCTTCTTCCTGCTGCGACCCTCGTCCTCGGGTAGAATAGTGAACGCTCTGCTCCGATAGTGGCTGTACATATTTCTACGTGGGCGGATTATTCTGTGTTTAGGTGGGTGGCTGCTCTACGCGGACCAGGATGATCACAGCGTCTCGTGGCCTCATCTTGTGGTTAGAATCATGTCGTGTAGCCGTAGAAAGAAGTGATGTTTGATCAACTGCCTCAAACGATGATGCGTTGCATTTACTTTAACTGCAGAAATACTTATTTTTCTATTCAGCTTAACTGTCTGTTATAACTCTCTGGGGTACAATACATGTAAACACATGTTTTGTATTACAATTTCCCTCAGGGGATAAACACAGCATATTAATTTAATGTTTTTAAAATAAATATTAAAATGATAATCAAATATACAGAAGCTAATATTTTCCAATAAAAGATAAAATGTAGTTTATTCTGTTTTTGTTTTATTGGGAATAAAATATGGGTTTGTGATATTTTTTAATCATTGCTTTCTGGTTTTATTTACATTTACAGTGTCCCAATGTTTTTGCTGTAAATGCATGTAGATATTTCTGGTAGTATAGTAAAATAAATACATACAGTTTTATTAATAAAAATAATTTATTTAATGGGAATATTATTTTCTAATATCTATTTTAGGGTACTTTTCACTCTAAAGACAAACTGACATAAATCAGAACCAGATTTTATTATTAAAGATGGAAAAATTGACAGTTTACGGATTCTGACTCAGACCAGGTAGCAGGCTCCTTCATTTCAGTATTAGAAGTAAAATTAAAGGGCGTGGAATTAATATGGATTTAGAAAAGTAAAGACTCTTCCCATATTTCTAAAAAGAATAATTAAAAAATATAAACTTTCTGTTAAAATGTATTTTTAGACGGATTTATTAATTCTTCTAAATCATATAAACAAGTCTAGTTATATAAATTAGGATATTAATTATATAGTCAAATAAACATGAATAATTTTAACAAATATGATACACACAAAGACATTTAGTAAAAATTCCCTCAAGTTTACGATTAATTAATGTTTTGTATCAGTTCTATAATCATTTAATTAGTCATCTTAAATTAATCTCATTTATTGCTACAAAAAGCAGCAGAGAAGTAAAATTTAGATTTAAACCTTTTTTTGCTAAATTCGTTTTTAGCAATTTACAAGCCGTTTTAAAGAAAACAGTTACCTTACACTGTCCTCGACACGTCCATGCTGCATCGTTAAAACAAAGACAAAAACCAAAACTAAAAGACTTCAAACCAACAGAAGAATCTGAATTAGAGCATGAAAAAGGAGACGGAGGAGAAGAGATGTGGTGGATCATAAAAAGAAGAAGAAAAGAATAAAGAGGTGTGTCAGGTTTTGACTGTGTGGTAACAACAAGGCCTCTTACCCTCGTCTTGTTTGCATAACAGGTGGGTGCATGTGTGCCCCTGTGGGTGTTCGTGTACTGCTACGCTTATGTAGTGTATTCCTGTGTGTGCATGTTTGTCTGTGTGTGTGTGTCGGGGTGTGCCTGCGTGTGTGTCGCTCTGACGAGCACCAGATTGCAGCGCAGCATGAACGTACAGTCACACTGACAGACTGCTGCAGGACTGAAAGAAGGACGGGATCAAACTGGAGAAATGTGACAGCAACCAAACGATGTGAAAAAAAGAAGAAATAAAAACTATTTAAACTAGAGAAGGAGAGAGAAAACAAGACAAAGTCCTAAAAGAGACAAAAAGCAGAGAGGAGAAGAAAAAGAACTCAAACAAAAAACAAAACACCACAAGAGAGGAAGTAGGAAGAAAAAGGAACTTGATGCATAAACAAAGTGAGAGGACATTTGGGGATTTACCATATACAGTAACACTGTTTCCTAGAATAAGCTCCATTTCTCATACATAGACATGTTATGACAAAAATAGACTTTCTACAAAGAGCTGCTGAGTGGTTAGTGGTGGTGCAGAAAACACGACAAACATGGGTGTGTGCCTTCGCATGTGTGTGTATGTGTGTGTGGTTTTTCACAGATGCACAAGACTCAGCGCTCCATCTGTGTCTCTGATTCCTGCGTCTGTTCATCAGACTGAGAGGGAATCCTGAGCTTCAGCTCTCTGCTGCACACGCAGCGCGGGATTTGATCATGATCTTATCATGTGCACAAATTTACTCGCTCATCTGCAGACATGTTGCAACACAATGCCTGCGTGGAAAAAGAAGTCATGCACCTCTCTTACACTGTCAACTTAGAATTTCTTCCCAAGGAAAATAAAAATGTATGATCCTAAAAATGTGTTAACTTTAAACAGAAGTTAATCTTACACTTGTTTACAATAATATCATGACAAAAGGATTTTTATGTTGCTTTAATGTAATCATGAGACCATAATTTGTCTAATTTGGCTGACATGGTGTCCCATCATGAGTACATATGATGGCTTACTTGTTCAAAAGCCTTTTTTTCTTCAAATCATGTAAAAAGAATTTTAAGAAGCAGCTGAAAATAAACCATTGGAGGCACAAATGTCCTGACATTCCCCTTGCTGGTGGGGTTCCAACTCATGCTCTGTCTTTTTCTCTTTCTCTTCCGCTGATAATGTCCTCTTCTTTGCATTCACACCACCACGACAAGGCGAACATGCAGTAGGCCGCATGTTTAATGCATGACAGCTACACTCAGCTGTGGAGTCACATCTTCAAACCTCAGCTTGGACTAATTTTCCATAAAAGACTGAAAACACAGAACAACAGTAAACAGCCCAACTTCTGAAATGTCCTGGTAATGTTATTGAATTTCCCTTTTGGGATTAATAAAGTATTTTTCATTTCATTTCATTAAAGTGATAAAGTGGAGTCTCTAAATATTCTGAAATTCAGATCTCAGATAACTTGATGACGTTAATAAAACCTACAGAGAATATCTGAGTCATTTCAAGCCGTAATACGACTCAGACGTTCCTCAGAGGTTCAGCTCCGTGATGGACATGAAGTTCTGCCTGATTTTCAGGTGGGTGAAGCCACATATTGTCCGCTGTGTGTTGTCTGCAGGTTGGAGTGTGCGCATGCGTGCACGTGTCTGTGTGGCAACGCTCTATGTGCAGTACAGAAATCATGAGGAGAGAAATGACGCGCTGTGGTGTAAATAAGACGAACAACATCAGACTGTTTGGTTTTTGCTACAAGGACAAGTAGAAACCTGTTGTAGAGGAAACGTCAGTGCTTTGGTTAGGTTGACTCATGTAGCTGGTAAATGAAGCCGTTCATAGCTCAACTTTATGTCCTTGTTAGAATATAGAGCAGGTCACATTTCGATGGCATGTGGTAATCCTCCACCTCATACAGAAAATATATTTCTGCATGAAGTCGCGACTAGTTTTTTCCCCACACTCCTCAGGCCTACCTAGAAGTTAAAAAGATTCAGCTTGGCCTGCAATTCTACTTGTGTCCTTCACTCAGGCAGAAAGTTGGTGAGGTATTTGGCTAACTTCCCTTTGGGCTAAAATACTGTCAGACTCTTTTATCTTTGGCATTTTTCATTGATCTAATTCCAGAAGTGTGAGCAAGTGATGTGCCATAATTTAAATGAAGCGGAAAAGAAGCATTAAACATAAGACCCTTAGAAACCCTAGAGAACTGTCACTCAAGACTGCTTTGGAGATCAGCAGCAAAACACAAGGAAATGAGGGACGAACCAGACTTTTTCAGAGTATTACATATTATACAGTATTTCAGTTTTGTGTGTTTTAATTTTGAAACCGTGTTGAGAAGTCAAACACACCTCAGATCTGCTAATATGAGAGAAAGTAAGCATGTTCATGTAACATTACTGTTTGATTATGCTTCTGTTTAATGTAATGATGCTCTACAAAAAGGTGTTAGTGGACACTCTCCATATTGTTTGTTCTGCTGCTATTTATACGCTGTACACAGGGATAAACTGTGTTGACGTTTACAGGTCTGCATGCTTATTTGCATACACATGTCCATGCTGAACTCATTTAGGAAGCCATGCTTGTTTAGGATCTATAGCTTATTTACCATCTTGTCTCATTTCATAAGGCTTTGTTTTCTGTAAGCTTGTATGTTTGAAGGAGATTTGTCACACAGTCAGGCCAATGCACATACAGGATTTATGTCAGGTCATGACACTTGTCTGCCTGTTCGACCATTTTCATATCTAATCTCTGTTACACACACAATCCAACTTTAAACACAAAGGAGACTGGACAGAGCGGTGCTCCTACCGTTACGCCTATTACAAAATAACACACTTATCGTTTCACACATGCACTTCCCCATCTCCTTTGCTATTTTCCACACCCCTCTCGTCTTTCTCTCCCTCCATCCACCCATTCTTCTCTTTTGTTAGCAGTGATATTCAATAAGCCTTTTGTTTAGACAACAGTGAGCTCCCTCGACCCCGTTCTGTGATTCAAAGGATGTGGCTTCCCCTTGCAGACACCAGTTTTTCCCCTGTTTAAAAAAGCTCTGTATAGGTTTAAGAATTTTTGCATGCATGCTTGTGTGCATTAAAAGGATATTGCATGTAATTTGAGAGTGTTTGCGTAAAATATGAGGCCAGCTTGTTTAATTCCCTAAACTCAAAATAAATAAAGCATTGTGGGTATTTGGTCTCTTTCTGATAACTTGCCAAAACATCTAACTCTAATATGATTCATTGTTGGCTCAGGCTCAAGCTTGATGACTAAGGAAAGAGAGTGGCACTGGCTCTAAGACACAAAAAGCAGAGTCAGAGACTGGGATAGTAATGGAAATGGAGAGAACTTGGCCATTTGTGCAAGTTCAGGCTGGGTGAGTGCTCCTTTCCTAATATGATTATATATCGTCTTGTCCATCTTTTTTTTAGTGCCAGTTGTGTCCTTGGCCAGAGTTATGAGGGGAGGAAGTCTGGAAAGTCTCAGCAGGCTGAATAAGCTGAGTGCCTGGTCAAAGCACTGCTGACCGAGGTTAAAAGGACACTTTGATGAATAAATGGAAGGCATCAGCAATTACAGCAAATGCACAGGGGGTATCAACCAAATCCTGCATGTGAGCGCTTGGCTAAGCAGAGTCTGCACGATAAAATCTGCAGGTCTGAAGCTCCACTCGCAATGTGGAGCTGGATCAACACAATGGAGTCCCATCTTCACTAAATGAGATGGTGTGGTCTGCAGAGTGTGCTTAAATTAAATTAAGGTAGTGCTGACAGATGCCAGCAGGAAGCTAGAAAGCCAAATGCAAAATGCAAGTTTCCAGTGGATGTGACAGCCCAGTTTGACTGAACGTGATCCCTCAAGGAACCAACACATGAATGTAAAAAAATGTATTTATGCTAACTTTTACATTAGATTACAGTGTTTTCTGATACACACTAAAGGCTCCTCGTGTTTAAAGTGCATGGAGGAATTTAAAGCATGAATGATGAATAATGATGTTATTTAGAACAACTGAGATGTGGTGGTCTGCATCAAGATCTTTAAACCTTAAGTTTGTATAATGCCAGGCAGTAGCAGTTGTTTACTTACCCTTACAATAGCTCTTCTTCGCAGATCTTTACATGTTATCATAAGTTACTGTCTATTGACCATACAGTCACAATCTAGTAGTGCTCTCACACTTTCATCAAAGTTTAGACATTTCTTGTTTGAATGTATAAGTTGGACTGAATAACAATGAATTTACAACTTACTTACTTACTACAAAGTACCTTGATATGGTTTTAATGTGGTGAAGTAGCACTATACAATTAAAGCTGTACTGAATTTAATCAAATTAGAGTAAACATATAATTTATAAATTACAGGTTGTTACACCGTTAGAAGAAGTGAAATGAGCTTGACCTACTGCATGCCCTGGTAACATTTACGTAAAATAAACTAATGCTGAGTTTGCTAAGCTAGCAGGCAAAGTCATCATAGGTTTATTATCACACCAGATATTCTGAGAATACTTTGGATTTTACTAATGCTGGGCTCACACCAAAAGATCTTCACGGTCGCAGACTAAAAACTCAAGTCTTTAATAAAAAATATAAAATAAAAATATTTTTAATAAAATAATAGTTTTACTGGAGTCCCAGCGTGCTCCCGTCATCTCGGTCGTTAGGTTTAAGCTGGTAATCTGCTCTGTTTAACGTCAGTCTATCTCTTGAATCGGCGACAGTATTAAACGTGTTTGATATTATCGCAAGTCACAGTGACAAAACACAATTTACAACCAACAGATGAGCTCTGACAAAAGCAGAAACAGGAATCCCGAAAGTCAGAACACCGGCAAAAATGGATGAAAAAAAAAAGATGAAGAAGAAGCGGGGATGAAACGTCGTCAGTGGACGTCCAGGAAGAGGAGCGGATGTTATTAGAAGTGAATGTCTGCTGTGGATCATTTATGTGTTGCAGGATCATGGAAATGAGAGAAGAATAGAAACTCATTCAACCTCCAGATACTGATGAGTCGGTGTAACACTTAGTGGAGATACAAAGCCACACTTAATAATGTAATTCCCTGGAATGGGCAGATCAGCCCTGTTCCATACCAACTGTCCAACATATCAAAACAAAACGCTAAAAGAATCTAGTTGTAGTCTTGTAAAGAGTGATTCACAGTCTGAGACTAGACTGAGACTTAAAACTCTAAACATTTGTCTTTAGATGTGAGCCGGGGTGAGATGGTAGTTTTCTAGTCGTTTGCAAATCTTTTCAAAGTCTTCTGATGTAAAGCCAGCATAAGTACATTTTGTAATGAAAGAAAGATATGGCTTTTTATCGGACGGTTAAAGATGCCTGACTGCCTGCCTTTTGGCACCATCAGCTACAGCAGGTAACTTACAAGAGGCTTGAAAAAACAACATCCCAGACAAGATAGCAAGATTTTAAAGCAAAGATATGCCACACACCTTAACTGCCTCCATAGATGGCTTTTAAGAACTAACAATGAAATTCCAAATCAAACTACAACTATCACACTGTACAGCTATATGACACCACCTTTTGCTTGTGAGACATCCTGGCTCACCACATTTCAGGAGCTAGGAGCAAGTCCTGCAGGATACTCATTTAAATAGTTGTGTTTTTATTTTAAACTTGTTTAAATGAAAAGCCTTGTTGTCTATGGTTAAGTAATGTGTGCTGTAATGTCGCTTCGCTCAGTCATTATTATTTATAGAAATTATCTAACAAGTCAACAAGAGAAAAGTGATTTCACACTGATCCATACAGTCAATAACTATGGCAGCTAATAACTTTAGCCACTCATAAAGCCGAATGGGATCCATTTACCCACAGGAAACTGAACTCTTCACTTCTAACGCAAACATAAGCCTCTTCAGTTTATCACCTTTAGATAAACCTCACTTTTTCTACTACTTTTTCCTACTCTGTGTTTACTGAAGGGGTGTAAATACAAGTGAGGCCACTGCCAATGAAGCCAGTGCAGCTTCACCAGAAGTACAAGGTTCCTACAAACTGGAACATTTATTCAGTCCTGCCAGCTCTAAAGTGGAAACATTAACAGAAAGGGATGAGTTATTTTTATTAAAGAGGGGGAACAAAAGAGGAATAAATACTTTAGATCAAGTAAAAATAAAAAAAAGGAACAACACAACCCTGGCAGAGAAAGATGGAGACAGACCTTTCTTGCATGTGCTAACACAGCAGTCAAACAGAGAACATCCAACAAGCTTGAGATAAAAATGTGCTAAAAACATGTTTGCAATGAAACTCTCAATATGTGCCTACACCTTATTTAAATTTGCTACAGAAAAACAGCCACTTAAAAACAGTAGAAGTATATTTATGAACTGAAAGAGTAATTAGCCATGTGCTCAGTTATGCTTCTGATGAGAAGCTTGTGGTCACCACCAGAGCCAAATTCAAATATTTTAGTTTGGAAGACGCGTCATGATCAGTTAGCTAAATCAGTTTACTTTCTTTTATTAAACTTTCAGCTTCATAATTATCAACCTTGATAGTGTAGGTAAGCATAAATGCTAAGTCCAAGTAAACCCTCCCAAACGTGTCTTAAGGCCCAGTGGAGGTGTGGTAGTGTCCCTGCAGGGACACCTCACTGTCATGTCCCCAGGTCTTTGGCTTGGGGTTGTGTTATTTTCATGCTGCTGCTAGAGTGCATCCCTACGACTGGCTACGGATCGGACTGTGACCTCCCTCCTCGTCCATCTCCTCTCTGATTGGTCGCCGCCTGTTCAGCCTTACCTTTGGTGGGACCAACCTCTACACTTCTGTGATTGGACGGCTGTTGTTCCGCACTTCCTTTCCAAGGACCAATCAGCAGGACTCCAGGTCTTTAAAAAGGAGGAAGCGCCAACAATCGGTGCAGCTGTGTTACGTTAGGTGCACAGTTTGTCAACTTGGGATTGTGGTTGAGACGCTTGTCTGTGAGAGTACCTTTGTGGTTTAAGAGCATTTAGTAATTCTCTGTAGTTGGTGCACGATTGTGCTTTTTGTGTTGAGATGCTACCACCTTTTGAGAGTAGCCATTTGTGTTGAGTTTGCATATGAGCTTTGGTTTCTCATTAGAAAACATTTTGGTAGTTGATTTTTGGTTTGTACAGAAAGCTTTCATTTGTAATGTTGAGGATAATTGTAAGACTGTGATTTAGTTTTTCTCTATATTTAATTTTTTTTTTTTTTTTTGAAGATCTTTTGTTAAAACCTGGGTTTGTTAAATAGTTAAATATCTTTAAGTTGGTCTGGTTTGTTTTTGTTATTGACCTCTAATTCCCTAGCTTTTAAAAAGGGGTTGTTACTCATCCAGAGGTTTCTTAGTTTAGGGTGTTTGAGTACAGGAAGTGTAAACCCAGTATGAGGACTAAACAAAGAGTGATCAGATCAAACTGGGATATTCAATATTCAACAAGTAAGGTTTGTCAGTAACTTGTGTTCAAAAAAGTCCATTCATAAAGTAAACACAACTGTAGATTTTGTTTAATTTAAGGCTTGAGTTTTCAGTCAAAATTCACGTTTAGCTTCACCACTTCTAAGTTATTCCAAACGCAGTTTTAATCTTCATCAAAGAAGTGGGAGGACAAGTTTGAAGACTGAATTTAAGATGATAAATTTCTCAGAATACCTGGCACCTGTCTTCCAAACTACCAGAAAACTTTTTTTTTTTTTTTTTTGTCTCCGAGCCTCCCAGACCAGCCGTTCCATTTTAGACGCTGAGGATAACAAGTCACGGGTTTTGCCCAGGCTTTGGTTTGAGGGTTGCACTGACGTGAGCCCGGTCCAGTTCAGGAGTGGAAGATTTCTTGCAGAGGTTTTAAAAAGAACTGCGTGGGTTGTGGACCTTCAACCCCTTGGGGAGCCCAATCAGCCGAACATTGCAGCGTCTGCTTCTCTTCTCCAGGTCAGTTAGCTTAGCCTATAGCTTCCTGTTTTCAGTTTGAAGCTGGGTGCATAGTTTCTACGTCCTTCTGCCACTGGAAAACAGCATTTTCTTCCAGTGATGACATTCTGTTGTGGTGGCTAGGGATTGTTTGGACTCCATCCAACTTGTACTAAAGTTCTTGGAAAGACGTCTAGAGCTCGGAGAGCAGGGATGATCTGTGGTCAGCTTGGAGTCAGGTTTGCAAACGTGGCCGTCATCCTCCATCTTTTCACCTGGTTTAGTGGTTTAAAGTGATTTGTGTCATTGGATTTTAAAAATGCATGTTGGTCCACAGATTCATTTCTTTGCATTAACGTGTTAAGTTTAACAGCTCTAATTTTCTCACATTGGTATTGAATATGAGTACAAGTCCACCCATGTTATATCAGACCGATGCAAGTGCATCCCTAGTAGCTTCTTCTGTTTTTTTTGTTTTTCAAATTGCCTTGCTTTTGCGAGTCTTCCTCTCTGAATGTGCACAGTGGTGGTGTTCATGGGATTTCACCAACACCTGTCTATAGATAAAACTACATCCATAAAGAATAAAAAATGTGCTTGTTTTTCATCGAGAAACATTGCGGTTCCAGCATTTCCAAAGCCACAAGTGAACGTTGAGCCAACAAAAGAACATCCTTGTGAAAAGTGCTAAAGAAAACCATCTTATGATTGAGATCTCCCGAACAATCACATGGCCCTTCTTTTGGGATTGCCCAAACGCACATTCATTGTTTTAATTACCTGAAAAGGAATCCCGAAAGGTTGCGCTTTTACTTTCTAGAAGTCTCTTCAAAGTCATAATACATTGTGAAAGGTTTTTTTTCTGTTCTTTTTGGCAGCTGAGTCATTCTGTACCACAACAGGGTAAAAACCAAGAGACGAGAAGAAAGGAATGAAAGAGATAAGGGAGATAAGCCATTCCCAGTAGACTCCTGACTGAAAGGTGCAGAGGAAAAATGTATTTTCTTTCTCATGTTTTCTTAGCTATTTCCTAAATATTGATGCATTACTTTAGTAGCTTGATAAATCTACTAACTCCACTTTATAGTTCACTTTCACAACGATAAAAATTTCATCTCAAACATCACAAATACCATAAAATGCATAAAAATGTGCAGATATTAAAAAGCCATATCTTTCCAGTACAGTCACTTTAACTAAAGGAACTGCTCCTCTTTTCCTTGATTTCGCTCAGACCGTTTCCAGTAAGATGCACAAATATCTGCGGACAGTTTTTTTAAAACATTGACCTCTGACTTGACTTCCTGGTGAGCATCACTTTAAATCATAAAACGTATTCAAGCTAAAAGTGTTCTACTTTCTGTTCCCACCACCATTTCCTTCCTTTGCTGCTTTACATCTTTGATTGACTGAATGGTTTCCTTCTTCTATTTTCTATAAATGTTCACTGTCATCTGTTAAAGGTCCTCTGTGCAGCAGCTTTTGCTCACAGGTTGTTACAGAGATCTGGTTATGGTCATGCACTGGTCAGGTTGAGTAGCAACAAAAAGGGAGGCATTGCTTTTGTGTTGTTTCAGTCAAGCACAAGGACCACAGGACCATGAAGATCTGGTCAATGGCGATAGTTTCTGATGAAATTGTGGTTCGGTTGTGTTCCAACTTTGCATGTTAGGGTTTTTAGGTGTGAACTGCTGAGAAATTTGAGTTTAAATGATGGGCAGTTGCGTGAAGCATGGCTCAAACAGTTGGAGATTAAACAAAGATACTTGTTTCTATTTGCAAGTCAAAACACTGAGCAGGTGTTTGGCTCAGGGTTAGCTGACATGCAATGCTGTAAGCATTTAAAAATCAAGGAGAGGCTAGTTAGAGAAATTGAACCTATTTGTATTATTAGTTGGCAAAGTGTAGCACATTCATGGAAAGCAGTGGCACTTATTTTCATTTTAGCTTCATTTTAAAAGATGAGACAGTGCACATTAGCTTCAGCTTGAAATACACTGAAGAGGTGCTGCACCAAAAAGGTTGTTGTAAATACACACATGCATCGCTGCGATGCCATATGCTTACCATGCAGCCAGTGGGAACCTGGAATTTTGTGCCAAATCAAATGATGTCTGGTGGAAAGGTGGAGCAAAGGAAGGCAATTCAGATCTGTAAGTGCCAAATAGCTCTTAGAGGAACTATTGAAGACACACATACCCATTTTCATATACAAAGAAAGCATAATTGGGCCTTACTGCTTCCCCCCGTGTGCTTTTCCATTACATGATGCCATATAATACGACTCCGTATGGGTAAATGTTTTCATGTTTGCATTAAAGAAGCACATTTTCTCACTGAGGTGCCCCTAATGATGGCTAATTTGATATCCATCTTGGGTCCTACCTGTACTCCGAGTTCTCTTCAGCAAGTAAAATTCAGTCTGATGACTCTTGTTTCACCACTTGCTCTGTTCCTTTCTCTCTTTCTTTTCCTCTCTTCCTCTAATAATGTCCTCTTGCACTTTTTGATGAATCAGCCATGATGCGTGGCCACTGTGCTGAGATCCAGTTGCTGGCGTGGGTCACGATAATACAGGAATACATATTTTTATAAGCCAGAAAGTTACAACGTGCTAATTTTAATTTTGCTCACATTGTGTTATCCACACACAGATATTCACAATTTCTGTAGCCATATTTTCAAAAAATTGAATGGAAAAAGTAAGTGTATTGGTGTGTGTGCAGCTCTGACCAGTCAACACTCGGCAGTGTTTCAAGGTTGCCGTATAGTTTTGGCTCGGCTCACTTGGTACCACAGCTGAAGTATTACCATAAAAAGGTAAGTATAGTTTTGGTTCCAAAGTATTACCTACAATAGACACTTGCACCTTATGGTACCACGTAATGGAAAAACGCCACAAGATACACATCCTGCCGCTAAATATGAAACTGTACGGACAATATTCAGGGCCACAAACAAGATTAATGATCTCTTTTGATTTGATGCATTTTTAACTATAAACGTGACATTTATGAGTAGAATGAGATGCACAGCTCAATACAGAAGCAAGACAAAACACAAACTGTTGGGTTTATCAGCTGAGGAGCGAGGGTCATGTGCACCACGCTCTAACAATGAGAAGATACAAGTTGACACTGCAGGAAAGAAGTGGCAGGAACTGTGATTATAATAATTATTATAATTAATGCAACTGCACCAGCCGAGGTGCAGCGTGAACAGAGCCGAGCACAAGTCTTTGCATCACTCCAGCACATAAACACAACTATCATTAGCAGATGAGTGTTTTCATTCTGCTGAATCAGATGGTTACTCTCCATGTGTCGCATCAAGTCAGGGCGTGTGTTATGGCATGGACATCCTCACTGGTTCACACATGTGTGCATGTACATTTGCTCACACACTCACGCAGAAGCAGGTTTTGCAACGCAAGCTGTACTTGAAAAGAATGAACTAAATCAGATAATCTGTCTGATTTCTCAGGACAGCTGAATTGCAAAAGCAGCATGCTCCTGTGCGTATTTCTGAGTGTGGGTTGTGGTGACTGAGTCTTGTTTCCTGTTGAAGAGGGTTCAAGAAAGGCTGACAAACACCCAGAGAGTCTATTTTTGGCCACAGAAAGAAAGAGAGAGACAGATAGATGAAGAGATAGCAGGGTCAAAAACAACAAGACGTGCAACAGGGCGTAAAAAAGAATGAAAAGTAAAGCAAACAAAGCAGGGGAAGCTATTAAAAAGAAAATACAAAGTACAGTGTGAATGTGTCCTCTGCATGTTGTCTTGTTTTATAAGGCCATTATGGGACAAAGTGCACCAGTGACAGTAGCAGTGCATCAGAGGAAATGTTATGGGCTCTTTGTCTCATTAACAGAAACCTGCGACGTTTTCTGAAGAGCCAGATGTACACAGCATGTGCTGCAGAAAGTGATACTGCAGCTTAAAATAGGAACACGTGTTTCTTAAATTAACACGGTGTATTTAAACATGTTCTAATCTAGCAGAACCCCAACATTTTCTAACATTCTTGCAAGGTAAAGGACAAAAATATTCAAATGATTAATTTTCTGTGCATCTACCTAAAGACAGAAAACACACCGACACGTTCATGTTTGACTATTTCCACCACTAAAAACAATCCCCTCAAAAACATGACGTGACACTTTTAAGTTTATTGCTTTAACATTGATTGATTGATTGATTAAGTCTGAATCTGTGAAAATTGTCTTGATACTTTTTTCACTTGTGACAAAAATCTGCAAATCGGAGTTCTTGAGAAATATGAGAATACTTGAGCTAGCATGGCCACATGGTGCCCTGATAAGGTCATAGAGGGCATTCATAGCAGGATAGTTAGCTCGACTCAGTACGATTGGGGACTCTGTTCAGTTTCAGGGGCAACATTCTTCCAGACTGAGACACAATTCAGCCAAAGGAGCCAAACCTTTTGAATAACATGTTCTCTTCTCACCACAAGTGTTGCTGCACCACGAATCACAAATATAGAGGACAAGACAAACAATTTCCTCCACATCCAAGCTACAATATCTATCAACGCCATATACAGACGTGGACAAAATTGTTGGTACCCTTCAGTAAATGAAAGAAAATCTTGAATCTGACAAAAAGTAATAA